>JAJIBD010009784.1:0-69938 GCA_021461705.1 Cryptotis parvus
GGGATAGAAAGGGGTCGTGGTATGGTGGGAGAGACAACTGGTCTACCAGATTCAATGCACGCTAAAGAACTGACCCCTTGACCCCTACCCTGCACCTTAACTCAAGTCCTTTCACCTCCCCATGCCTCCCTTTTCGCCCCAAGTGGAGGGGGTGTAAGCAAGACCCACTTCATCTTCTGTAAAGAACTGAAGAACTGTTTTGCACATGGAATCAGATTTGCCCAATGTAGCTACCCTGTCAACTATGAAAACCAAGACCAATGTTATTGCTAGTTTTAATGTCAGGGTAACATCACTGAGCCACTGAAGCCCTCCCTTGGACAGCAGGTGTGCACATAGTAGGAATTTAATTGATAAGGACTTTAATTGATAAAGGGTTTAACTGATGCTGTTCCATGACTGTTCGCGACTTGTGCATCAGCGCCACCCTGTGGCCAGAACTTAGAAGACACTGATTTTTCTGATGCGCTGGACCCCGCCTGGGAAGGGGCTGCCCAGCCCCATGTTTTAGGTAAATGCATGGAAAAGTCTGTCTGAACCCACAGGACAGGAGGAAAAGCATCCTCCCCCCCAGAAGTTATCCGGACGCCATCAGAGTTTGAGGCCGCTTTGTGAACGATGACCCACGAAGGGGTCTTTGGTGAGCCCAGGGGGCCTCATCAGACCTGGGCCTCTGCACCCTTCAGTCTTTGCCTACGTAAACACTCTGGCTGTGCTACTCGCCAACTCCATGACCTTGAGCAGAGCGCCCGCTTGGGCCCATGGTTTTCTCTACGAGGAGGCCGGCTGCCCGCCCTGCCGGACCCCACCCCAGCGAGTGAAAGAGCGGCTCAGGGGAGAAGAGAAGCGCAGCCTCCGTGCAGGGGGTAAGACAGGATGTGCGGTCACTCCGACTATTTTGAACGTGCCTAATAAATGGCGCTTCCTGGCTTTCTCGCTGCGCTGAACCATATGATCTCATTTAATTCCCACAAACTAAACCGCTACTTAGAAGAAGCCCATTGTGCAAATGAGGACATTGAGGTTCAGGGAAGTGTGAAATTTCCCCCCAAAGACATGCTGAATGAGAAGGGGAGAAAACCCAGCCCGGTGCCCAGCTCCACAACGCCCTTCACCCCCTGGCCCCCAAGGGCAGGGCAGCCCACCCCGCTCTGGCCCTCGTGCTTCCAACTATTGGAGGAGAACTGTCGGGAAATCCCTGAGTGGTCTGGGAGAAAACAAAAGAGTCGTTGACATTTGTTTCTTGTTCCCCACCCCAGAAAAAAAGCCGCTTTCTTGTGTCCCCCTAACCCCCACGTTAAAGCAGCGTCTTTGACTTGGAAACTTCTGCAAGAGAGGCGTGCCTGGGCTCTGCCCCTGAGGTCTTTCTACAGCCAAGGTCAGAGGGTCCCAAAACAGCCTTCCTGAGCCAAGCTGGGAGAAGGCCACGCAGGCTCCCCGGGATGAGAGCAGGCAGATGGGGGACAGGTCCCCTCCAAGGTCTCTGTAGAACAGATGGAATCCAAGCTGTTGGGAGAAGCGGCTGCTGTTTCAACCCTCAGCGTGACCCTCCATGTCGAGAGAGAACATGGCCCGGAAGTGCTCCCTCTTCCTGGTACTTGAGCCCCAACTCAGCCCTGTGAGGTCAGAATGCTTCACCCCACTTCCAGAGGAAGAAACAGAGAAAGGGGGCGGGGGGCATGATCAGGCCGATACAGGCTCCAGGGAGTCCACCCAGCTGAGTCCCGGTACTGTTTCAGGCTGACAGTCCAGCTCTGGCCCCAGCTCAGCCCGCAGCGGCTCAGTGACCTCAAAGGAGCAGAAGCGAGGGTGAACGGCCGAGATCCCGCCGCTGTGCCTGGGTGCCCTCGGGATCTGTCCTTGAGCTGCATCCGCAGGTTTGGGACATGCTGCAGCTGGGACTTGGCCTCCCTTGGGGAAGCTGCTCCTGACTGCCCCGGGGCTGAGTTATTGCTCTTCCTCCTGCGCCGCTCTCCCAACTCTGCATTTCTCTGCAGGTCCTGGGAGAGCCAGGCAGCAAACGCAGGGAAGGGCAAGCAGGAGTCAATAGGGATGAGCAGGGTTGTGGAAAAGTCGAGGATCCAGCTGGGGCTCCCGCTGGACTCCTCCTCAGGCAGGGGGTGCTGCTAAGGCCTCACAGAAGCCCCCAAATCTGGGCTTTGTTTTTGGTTTTTTTTTTTTTTTGCTTTTTAGGGTCACACCAAAAGCGATGCTCAGGGGTTACTCATGGTTCTGCACTCAGGAATTACCCTAACAGTGTTCAGGGGACCCTATGGGATGCCGGGGATCAAACCCGAGTCGGCCACATGCAAGGCAAACGCCCTACCCGCTGTGCTATCACTCTGGCCCTTGAACTTTTTTCATATGAAATTCGCTTTACCTTGGGCCGTAATCTATAGTAGGCTGATAAGGCATTTGTCTGTCTTGCACACAGCCAACCTGGGTTCCATCCCCAGCATCCCATAAGGTCCCCCAGCACCTCCTGGAGTGATTCCTGAGTGCAGGACCAGGAGTATTATGGGAGCAAGGCCAGGAATGATCCCAAAGCCAAAAAAGAAAGAAATTTGCTTTTTCACATGTTCACTCAAGGTCCTTCTCCCTGAGCGCCCATAGGTGTGGCAGCCCATGGACTGGCCACAGGAAGCTTCCGCTTAGACTCTGGCCACTAAGCCAAGCTGGTCTCCTTGAGCCCTGGGCTCAATGGCCGGCCAGTGTCCTGGAATCCCTCTGCTCGGTGCCTCTTGCCACAGCCCCAAGCCATCTCGGGCCTCTGGCAATCCGCAAGCACCTGTAGGCCACACGCTACTTAATATTGATTTTTTTACTTGTTTATTCTTGCTTTTGGGTCACACCCAGCAATGCTCAGGAGTTATTCCCTGGCTCTACACTCAGGAACTACTCCTGGGTCACACACTGCTTAAGACCCTGTCTGTCCTTCAACCTATGGCCCAGGCAGAAACATGATTTAGGTGCCACACAGTTGTAAAGTGAGTGGACCACACCAGCCCCCAAGACACCGCATGGCAGCAAGTTAGGTCATGTTTCTCCTCTTCTCTCTGGTTCTCAGGTGTTAAAGGTGCAAGAATACCGGATTCTGGGGCCAGAGCAATAGTACAGCAGGCAGTGTGCTTGCCTTGCACACAGCTGACCCCTGGTTCAATCCCTGGCACTCCCCGAGGATACCCTGAATACAACCAGGAGTGATCACTGAGCGCAGGGAGTGAGCCCTGAGCACTGCTCGGTGTGACCCAAAATCAGAAAATGAAACATAAAGAGAATGCTGGTCTCCTATTGCCTGATGGTCTCTCACCACATGCAGACTAGGTTTCTGCCCCTTTCACAGAGGAGAAAGCCGAGGCTCTAACAAGCACACAACTTCCCCAAAGCAACGGAGGATGCGGTAAACCTAGCGCTCACTCCCAAGCAGGCTGTCTCTACCGTGCCTGCCAGTGTGGCCAGGACATCCTACAGCCCCCATAAGACCCCTTTAGAGATCACCTGCCTCCCGGAGGCTCTCCTTGAACAGTGCTCTTGCCTTAGGGACAACGGGCCCCAACACATGGCACAGGCAGAGAAGAGAACAACACATGAGCTGCAGAAAGGGGTCCAGGGGCTCAGAGAAAGTCACTGCTGAGCCCACCGCTGCACAGCCAGATCCAGTCAACTGCTCAGAGAGGGTCACTGCCGAGCCCACAGCTGCACAGCCAGACCCAGTCAACAGCTCAGAGAGGGTCACTGCCGAGCCCACAGCTGCACAGCCAGACCCAGTCAACAGCTCAGAGAGGGTCACTGCCGAGCCCACAGCTGCACAGCCAGACCCAGTCAACAGCTCAGAGAGGGTCACTGCCGAGCCCACAGCTGCACAGCCAGATCCAGTCAGTGGTGAGTCAAGGCCTCAGGGTTCTCCTAAGTGCCTGGACCCAAGTCCCAGCTTCTCATGAAAGAGACATGGGTGGGCCGGAGCCATAGCACAACGGGTAGGGTGTTTGCCATGCATCCGGCGGATCCAGGTTCAATCCCCGGCATCCCATAGAGTTCCCCAGCATTGCCAGGCACTGCTAGGACTAATTCCTTGGTGAAGAGCCAGGGATAACCCGGAGCATCACCAGGTGTGACCCAAAAAGCAGGAGAGAGAGAGAGAGGGAGGGAGGGGGGAAGGGGCAGAGGAGAGACCCAGAGTATTGCTGCCACAATTCAACCGCACCAAGCATCCTCCACGTCTCCAAAAGACAAGGGGATTGGGGCCAGAGAGATAGCCCAGCGGGTAGGGCGTTTGTCCTGCACGCGGCCGGCAAGATAGATAGATAGATAGATAGATAGATAGATAGATAGATAGATAGATAGGTAGGTAGGTAGGTAGGTAGGTAGGTAGGTAGGTAGGTGGGTAGGTAGGTAGGTAGGTAGGTAGGTAGGTGGTAGGTAGGTAGGTAGGTAGGTAGGTAGGTGCAGGTAGGTAGGTAGGTAGTAGGTAGGTAGGTAGGTAGGTAGGTGGTGGGTAGGTAGTGGGTAGGTAGGTAGGGTAGGTAGGTAGGTAGGTAGATAGATAGATAGATAGATATGGATAGATAGATAGATAGATAGATAGATAGATATGGATAGATAGATAGATAGATAGATAGATAGATAGATAGATAGATAGATAGATAGATGTGAGGTAGGTAGGTAGGTGAGGTAGGTAGGTAGGTAGGTAGATGGGTAGGTAGGTAGGTAGGTAGGTAGGTAGGTAGGTGCAGTGCAGGTAGGTAGGTAGGTGCAGGTAGGTAGGTGAGGTAGGTAGGTAGGTAGGTAGGTGCAGTGAGGTAGGCAGGTAGGTAGGTAGGTAGGTAGGTAGGTAGGTAGGTAGGTAGGCAGGTAGGTAGGTAGGTAGGTAGGTAGGCAGGTAGGTAGGTAGGTAGATAGATAGATAGATAGATAGATAGATAGATAGATAGATAGATAGATAGATAGATAGATAGATAGATAGATAAGATAGATAGATAGATAGATAGATAGATAGATAGATAGATAGATAGATAGATAGATAGATAGATAGATAGATAGATAGATAGATAGATAGATAGATAGATAGATAAAAAGACAAGGGGATCTATTTTATCTTGTCTCTGGGGCTGCACGTCCTGATCTATCTCGGGCTCTAGCAGAGACGTGGGTGGCTCAGCGCTTGGCGGACAGGCCCACAGCAGGCAGGAAGTGGGGTGGATGATTCAACAGGTGCCTCTATTCTGAGAGCAGATGGTGGTGGCTGCGCCCGCGTCCAGCTGACATCAGAAAGGGACCGTCAGAGCTGGCCACGCGCCTCCCCTTTGCTTCGGGCCACTTGAAGCCTTTCCTCGGGGCTCCGCTCTTTCTAGATTGTCTATTTTTAAATATCTGCTGCTGGAGTGGGCGGCTGACTCAAAGGCTTCCCTTCCCACCAGCGTGTGCCCCAAAAGGATGAGAAGGTCGCTCACGGCCCCCTGCCAAGCTACCGAGTTCCTGTCCTCAGTCTTTCTCATCTGGAAAATGGGAGGAGGCAGCGCTAGCATTGCCAAGACCCAAAACCCAGGAACTATCCTCCAGGGCCTCACTCACAGAACTGTTTGGGTTTCAGAAAGGTTTCCCTGTGCGGCTACTGTACATTACGCAATACTAGCCCCAAGCAGCTGTTTTTTCAAACATTTCATTTCTCTGCAGCAAAATGAACAACACTCTTGTGTTTTTGTTTTTGTTTTTGTTTTGCCTTTTGGGTCACACCCGGCGATGCTCAGGGGTTTCTCCTGGCTCTGCACTCAGGAATTACTCCTGGTGGTGCTAGGGGGGACCATATGGGATGCTGGGGATCAAACCCTGGCCGGCAAGGGCCCGGCCACGCAAGGCAAATGCCCTACCCGCTGGGCTATTGCTCCGCCCCGAGACACCCAGAACAACACTCTTGTTAACTGGGGTAAGACAGAGACTGAAAATCAGGTCGGAGAAGGAATGTACAGTGGGGAGGGCGTTTGCCTTGCATGCGACCTATGTGGGTTTGATCCCCAGTATCTCATAAAGAATCATGCCCCGAGCATCCCCCAGGAGTGATCCCTGAGCACAGAGCCAGGATAGCCTCTGAGCATTGCTGGGTGTGGTTCCAAAATAAAGTCACTGTATCACTGTCTTCCCATTGTTCATCGATTTGCTTCGAGCGGGCACAAGTAACATCTCCATACGCCCTGTCACATGCTAGTGTACCCCAAGAGCAACTGCTCGATCCAGGAACACGAAGAGTCTCAAACCATTCCTTCAGGTCATGGGTATGAGGCCTATAATTGTTACTGATTTTTTGGCATATCAAATACGACATGGGTAGCTTGCCAGGCTCTGCCGTGTGGGTGGATACTCTTGCAGTAGCCTCACATCTCGTGCATGTATTGATGAAATGAGGAAATATCAGCTTTTCTACTGGGTGGAGCTCTGACGAGTTGTGGAGTCCAGGTGTTGAAAATGGCGGCTCTCATGGTGCGGGGGTTCCTCTGGCTTCTTGCAAGGCTCTGCTGGAGTGGCAGAGCCAAAATAAAAACAAACAAGAAGAAAACAACAAAGCAAAGATTGAGAATCGTCTGAATTCATATAGGATTCTTCCAACTACTTGTTCTAAACTTTGGCAGGGAGATGGCATCTGTATGGGGGTTTGGGGTGTTCTGACACCCCTGTGTTTTCATTCCAATTGCCTTGTGCTTCCCTGGGCCCTCAGACTTCTGTAGACAAGGAGTTTGTGAGCCTGTGGGCTTCTTAGAAGGTCTGTCATGGAATGATGCTGGCGGAGTGATTCTGACACAGGGAGGAGCTCATCAAACTAACCCTTACTCGGAAACTTTGTCAATTGGAGACAGAGATTCAGTACAGCAAGGAGGGCATTTGCCTTGCACTCGGACGACCCAGGTTCAATCCCCAGCATCCCACGTGGTCCCCCCGCCAGGAGTAATTTCTGAGTGTAGAGTCAGGAGTAACCCCTGAGCATTGCCGGGTGTGACCCAAAAAGTCAAAAATAAGAAAAGAAAAAGAAGAGAAAAGGAGAGGAGAGAGAAGGGAGGGGAGGGGAGGGGAGGGCAAGGGAAGGGAGGGGGCAGGAGGGGAGGAAAAGGGAGGGAGGGGGCAGGAGGGGAGGGAGAGGAGGAGAGGGGAGGGGAGAAGTGAGGGGAGGGGAGAGGAAGGGAGGGCAAGGGAAGGAGGGGGAAGGAAGGGAGGGGAGAGGAAGGAGGGAGGGGAGAGGAAGGGAGGGAAGGGAAAGGAAGGGAGGGAGAGGAAGGGAGGGAGGGGGAGAGGAAGGGAGGGAAGGGAGAGGAAGGAGGGGAGGGGAGGAGATGGAGGGGAGGGGAAGGGAGGGGAAGAGAGGGGAAGGGAGGGGAGAGGAGAGGAGGATATGGAAGGGAGGGGAGGGGAAGGAGGGAGAAGAGAGGAGAGGGGAGGGGAAGAGAGGGGAAGGGAGGAGAGAGGAGAGGAGGGGATGAGAGGGGAAGGGAGATGAGGAGATGGGAGGGGAGAGGAGGGGAGGGGAAGGGAAAGGAGAGCACTTGCTTATCCATGGGCCTGGGGCGAGGCTCAGAGCATTGGAGCAGAGACTTGACATGCAGCAGCCCCAGGGTCATGCCCAATGCCTCATTTTCCTCGAGTACCACCAGGAGGGGGCCCTGAGCACTGCCAAGTGTGCCCCCACCCTGAAAAAATACTGAAACGGAAATTAGGAGCTGGACCCCTGAGTGACTCATTCTAGGAGCAGAACAAAGATGAATCAACGGCCAATCGGGACGTTACAAGAACAGAGCCAGTGGGCAAGTCTGATCAGGACCAGGGACAGGAGGTGGTCTGCAGAAACAAGAGGCAAACGTCTGTGTGGAATTTGAAGCCATTTGTTTTACTCGCTGATTGCACCAACCATTGTATATGCTAGCAGCCACTGTAGTTACAGGGAAGGTGCCACCCCACTCCCTCAAAAAAGCAATGGAGCTGTTACAAGGCATAAAACCCAATCCGATGGCATAGTACATGGGCCTCCTCCCTCCACTTCTTCAGTGCCGCCTATTTCTGTTGTAGGACTGGAGTGATAGTACAGTGAGGGAGGGCACACGCACCATCCACAGCCAACCTGTTTCAATCCCGTATGGTCCCCGGAGCCAGCCAGGAGAGATCCTTAAGCACCACTGGGTGTGAGCCAAAGCCAAAAAAGATTTTCACGAGTCAGAAGGAGAGGACAGACACACCATGACTGCACTCAGTTGTTGGGTGTAAAAAATAATAACATATGGGGCGGAGTGATAGCCCAGCGGGTAGGGCGTTTGCCTTTGCACGCGGCGGCCTGTGCTGGCCTGGGTTCGATCCCCGGCGTCCCATATGGTCCCCCGAGCCGCCAGGAGTAATTCCTGAGTGCAGAGCCAGGAGTAACCCCCTGAGCATTGCCGGGTGTGAACCACAAAAGCAAATAAATAAATAAATAAATAAAAAATAATAATAACATAAAACCAGTATCCAAGGACAGCAGAAAACGGCCAGGAGGTCTGGTCCACGGTGGAAGCCTGCTTCAATCTCGGTGGGGGAGGCAGTTGGGAGAGGGAAGGGCCCACCATATAAGAACTGTGTGCAGAATAGGTAAGGGAACAAGCATGGTGGCCGCTCAGTATCTGTACTGCAGACCATAATGCCCAATGGAAGAGAGGAAGGGACAGAAAGCACCTCCCTAGAGACAGACTGGGAGGGGGACCGGGGCTGGCAGGAGGGTAAAGGGGCACATTGGTTGTGGGAAATGTGTGTTGGAACATTGTACGACTGAAGCCTGGTCATGAACAGCCTTGTGACTCTACAGCTTGGTGGCCCAATTTAAAAAAAAATGTCACTTGTCTTCCCGTTGTTCATCGATTTGCTCGAGCAGGCACCAGTAACGTCTCCATTTATTGGGAATAAGATCCATTGTTGTTACTGTTTTTGGAGTATCGAATACACCATGGGTAGCTTTCCAGAATTCACTGAAGTCATGGCTCTGGGTTCATCCCAGGGGGCCCAGTCTTTTTCTATGTCAGACCATCAACTATCCAGGGCCCATGGGGCAGAGCCCTGGGTATAGACAAGCCTGTCTCCTGTCTGCCACCTGCCCATGCAGCCAGGCACTGCAGCCAAACCTGCAACACCTCGAGGGGTAAAAATTAAGGGGCCAGAGCGATAGTCCAGTGGGTAGGGCATTTGCCTTGCATACGGCCAATCCAGGTTCAATTCCTGGCTTTCCATATGGTCCCCTGAGCACCACCAGGAGCAATTTCTGAGTAACCCCTGAGCATTGCCAGATGTAACCTAAAAAGCAAAAATAATAATAATAATTATTATTATTAGTTAATTGTTTAAATGCAGATTTCTATCACAATACAATAAAATACAAAGAAGCACTGACCTGCGGGGTGGGGGACAAGAGCTTGTCTGGGAGTGGGGGGTGACAGCCCCGCCCACAATAGCAGGTGCTGCGGTTTCCAGGGTCCCCATTCTGCTCTGCATTTCTGCCCGCTCCCCCTTTCTTGGTCCCCAAATAAACCCAGGTCCGTCCCCGCCAGAACCGCTCAGACATGGTGGCCTGGTGTATGTCCCAGCCGGCGACTCTCAGAGAAAGCCACCTGAGCAGATGGCAGGCTTTCTGCTCCCGAGACCCCTAAGGCTCCCCCCACTCTTCTAGAACCTTGGCTCTGGGCTGGACTGGGACTTGCCCGCAGTATCCCGAGGACCTGGATCCCTTCTGCATTCATTTGCTGGGTCCTGGCTGCTGGGCCCCCAGAGGGGATGAACATGGTCCCCTGCTGGTCCCGAGCAGACGAACACGGCCCCTGCTGGAGGGACTCTGGGCTGTGGTTCAGGCCTCCCGGGCACTAGCCTGCAGTCCTTCCCTGCAGGTAGCGACTCTAGGATCTAGGCTCAGGTATTTTGCCGCTTTGCTCGGATCAGCGCTTGTTTTCTTCCTGGGTCTGTGTGGCCTTCTGTGCGGGGGGCCTCTCAGACCATCTGGCACCATCTCTCGGGTCAAGAGTTGAATCACCCTCCCCATCTCTGGCAGATGTTGCTGCCTGCACAGAGAGAGGAATTTGGAGGGTCCTGTCACGTTCCCGCCTCCCGCACACACAGCAGCCTCCGTCCTCGCTCCCCAACACAGCCCCCCAGGTGGGCTCTTCTGTCCCACTGTCCAGTCTCCCCACCCAGCTGGAATGACCCCACCTCTTTGGCTTCACAACATACCCCAATGTTTCCTGAATCCCTGCACCAGGCTTCCCTGGCTCCTCGCTATCCCGAGGGGAAAGGTCTGACCTCAGTTCTGTGGCCTAGAATGTTTCTGAAACGCAGCGTGACCCTGGTCCCTTCGCCTGGTCCTTTTGTCCCCAGGATTTTCCTGGCCCCCTTCAATGCCTGGCAGTACTACAGGACCTAACATGAACTCTCTTAATTTTCACCCCCTCTCACTACCATCCCCAGGAGGACCCTAATTTCCTCCCTATTTTGTTGAAGTACAGGGGAGCACCTTAGTGAAGCTCGAAGCAGCCACCTCCTGCTTCTGCATAACCCATTCATGTCCTGCTCAGGCACCGGCTTTTATCTCTATTAAAAAAAAAAAAAAAAAAAACAATGGGGGCGGAGCTATAGCTCAGCGGGTAGGGCGTTTGCCTTGCACGTGGCCGGCCCATGCCGGCCCGGGTTTGATCCCCGGCATCCCATATCCCATATGGTTCCCGAGCACCGCCAGGAGTGATTCCTGAGTGCAGAGCCAGGAGAAACCCCTGAGCATTGACGGGTGTGACCCAAAAAAGCAAAAAAAAAAAGAAATAGGGGCCGGAGCGATAGCCCAGCGGGTAGGGCATTTGCCTTGCACGCGGACGGCCTGTGCCAGCCAGGGTTCAATCCCTGGCATCCCATATGGTCCCCTGAGCACCGCCAGGAGTAATTCCTGGGTGCAGAGCCAGGAGTAACCCCTGAGCATTGACCGAGTGTAACCAAAAAAGCAAAAAAAAAAATGGAATAAAAAAATGACTTTGGGGGCTGGAGCGATAGCCCAGCGGGCAGGGGCGTTTGCTTTGCATGCAGCCGGCCTATGCCAGCCCGGGTTCGATCCCCGGCATCCCATATGGTCCCCCGAGCACCGCCAGGAGTAATTCCTGAGTGCAGAGCCAGGAGAAACCCCTGAGCATTGCTGGGTGTGACCCAAAAAAGCAATAAATAAATAAATAGATAAATAAATAAATAAATAATAAAATCAAATTAAAAAATTACTTTGGGGGGTCGGAGCGATAGCCCAACTGGAAGGGCATTTGCCTTGCACATGGCTGACCTGGGTTCACAATCTCTGACATCCCATATGGTCTCTGAGCACCACCAGGAGTAATTCCTGAGTAAAGAGCCAGGAGTAATTCCTGAGCGTCGCTGGGTGTGACCCAAGAAGCAAAAAAAGACTTTGTGGACCAGAGTGATAGTACAGCAGGTAGGGTGTTTGCCTTTCACGCAGCCGACCCAGGTTCGATCCCTGGCATCCCACTGGGTCTCCCTAGCACCATCAGGAATGGTTCCTGAGTGCAGAGCCAGGTGTTACCCCTGAGCATTGCTGGGTATGACCCAAAAAAAACAAAATAATAATAATAATAATAATAATAATAATAATAATAAAAATTAAAATGACTGTGGGGGCAAGAGCACAGTGGGGAGGGCATTTGCCTTGCATGAGGCCAACCTGGGTTCGATCCCCAGCATCCCATATGACCCCCAAGCATTGAGCATTGCCAGGAGTAATTCCTGAGTGCAGAGACAGAAGTAACCCCTGAGGGCCGGAGCGATAGCCCAGCGGGTAGGGCGTTTGCCTTGCACCGCGCCGGCTTGTGCCGGCCCGGGTTCGATTCCCGGCATCCCATATGGTCCCCCGAGCACCGCCAGGAGTGATTCCTGAGTGCAGAGCCAGGAGTAGCCCCTGAGCATTGCCGGGTGTGACCCAAAAAACAAAAAAAAAAAAAAAAAGTAACCCCTGAGCATTGCCGGGTGTGACCCAAAAAGCAAAAATAAGTAAATGAATGAATGAATGAATGAATGAATGAATGAATGAATGAATTGATAGGTATATAAATAAATAATAATGACTTTGTTTGGGCCCGAGTGATCCAAAAGTAAGCCCTGAGCACTGCTGAGTGTGGCCCAAAAAACAAGAAGAGAAGAGAGAGAGAAAGGAAGAGAGAAACTCATGACTAAGAAAAGTGACAGCTGTTATCCCGATCACTTTGCAAGGTATACAAATATTGACTCATTATAGTGTACCCCTGAAACAAATCTAATATCATGTGTCAATACCTGTTGTTTTTAATCAGGAAAACTGGAAGATGAACAGATTGAGAATTCATAGAGACAGATGATGCTATTAACATTTTCATTTAACAGATGAGTAAGCAGGTTTAGAACAATTAAATAGCCATTCCAAGTCCATCCAACTGTTAAGTGGAATTTTGCACACATTTATTTCTGCCCTCCCAGTACCCACTACCTATCAGCTCCAGTTTACAGGTGGGGAAACTGAGCCCAGAGACAGGAAGGGTACACAGCTGAGGGCAGCAGGGCCAACAGTTGATATTAGAGCATTAGATACGTTTTCTCCTATTGATAAGACACCTAGACCAGGCAGTAAGGGACGCTGAGTGTGAAAGCTCAGAGGGTTTACGCCGAGCTGGGTTTAGTCCCAACGCCACGTGTTGACAGCACAGCCCAGGTCCTGGTGGGCCCAGAGCACTCCTGCAGGAGAACCCCTGAAGCTGACCCCCAAATCAAGCTCTCAGATTCCTTCAATAGTTAGAATTTCCTAGTAAGATTCCAAGAAAACTCCTTGAGCAGAGAGCCCTGGAAAAATGTTGCCATGGTACAAAGTGACTCCAGAGTCACCACTTTAGAACCACAATATCAGACCTGAATCCATAAAGTACGTCAAAGAAAGTATAGGAAAAACCCTCCACAACACTGAAGCTAAAGGCATCTTCAAAGATGAAACACCACAGGGGCCGGAGCGATAGCCCAGCGGATAGGGCATTTGCCTTGCAGCGCCGGCCTGTGCCGGCCCGGGTTTGATCCCGGCATCCCATATGGTCCCCGAGCACTGCCAGGAGTAATTCCTGAGTGCAGAGCCAGGAGTAATCCCTGAGCATTGCTGGGTGTGACCCAAAAAAAAAAAAAGATGAACTAGAAGCAAAGATAAATATATGGAACTACATGAAACTGTGCTACCTGCACGGCAGAGCCTGGCAAGCTACCCGTGTTGTGTTTGATATGCCAAATACCAGTAACAATTATAGACCTCATTCCGGAATGGATTGAGGCTCTTTATGTTCCTGGAGCAAGCAGATGCCCTTGGGCTCTACTAGCATGAGACAGGACATATGGAGATGTTACTGGGGCCCGCTCGAGCAAATCGATGAACGGGAAGACAGTGATACATGAAACTGAAAAGCTTCTTCACCTCAAAAGAAACATCGACCAAGATACAAAGACAGTCCACAGAATAGGAAAGAATATTCACCCCATACCCATCTGATAAGGGGTTAATATCCAGGATATATCAGGCACTAGTAAACCTTTACAATTTGTACATTTGGTTTCATTGTGGTTTTACACATTACCCATCTTCAGATAGAAGTTCATAAATTGGGGCCGGAGCAATAGCCCAGCGGGTAGGGCGTTTGCCTTGCACGCGCCGCCTATGCCGCCCGGGTTCGATCCCGGCATCCCATATGGTCCCCCGAGCACCGCCAGGAGTGATTCCTGAGTGCAGAGCCAGGAGAAACCCCTGAGCATTGCCGGGTGTGACCCAAAAAGAAAAAAAAAAGAAGTTCATAAATTCATTTAAAAGGTAAGTCATTTACCAAATGTCATTTGCCAGTATCCCACCCGCAAGGCAGAGCCTGGCAAGCTACCCGTGTCGAATTTGACATGCCAAATACCAATAACAATTAGAGACCTCATTCCCATGACCTGATGGAATGGTTTGAGGCTCTTTCTGTTCCTGGAGCTGGGATGATGCCCTTGGGCTATCTTGCATGTGACAGTACTATTGAGATGTTGTTGGTGCCCGCTCGAGCAGAACGATGATATACGAGTAGACAGTGACAGTGATACAGTGAGACAGAGTAGGTGAAACCCGGACCCCAGCGGGGCTGCAAACCACGTGATGTAGCAAGAAAAATTATTTTAATCCGGGATGCTGCAGGGCATTGTGGGATACACAGGGGGGCGGAGCGGGACGCGGGGCATTATGGGATACAGAGGGGCCCTGCACGGCGGGTCGCCACGTCTCAGTAACCCCGGAAGCCTTCTCTGAACGACGCCGCATACGCCGTGACGTCATCATAACCGCCTGAGTCCCCGCTCCTCGGAGGCGCCAGAGCAGTGACGCATTTCCGGACGTGCCTTCGCTTTACGGCTGACGCATCCTGCTGCCCAACTCAGAGGAAATGGAAGCGCGGTTTACGACATAGCCGGCCGCGTTTTGCGGCGCCGGCCGATGCGCGCGCATCCCCGCTCCTTTCCCGGCCCTTCTCCTGACTCTTGGGTGTCGCGTTCTTTAGCCGGGACCATCTGTCGCCATCCGGGCCCGCGGCGGCCACTGCAGGTGAGCGGCATGTCCCGCATGGTCCCGCGGGCCCCCAGAGCCGGTTCGTACGGAACCCGGCCTCCGGGGGGCTACCCGAAAAAGACCTCGTACGTCCCCACCCTTGCCTTCCTGCTCCTCCGCAGGGCGGAGCAGCAGTCAGCCCCTCCAGTCCGGGGGCTTCACCGGCCGGCGGCACCCCGGGTTTCCGAGATAAGCCCCTGAGGCTGCTTTGAGGAGCTCACGGTCTTGCATCCCTCCTGCCGGGGTGGACGGCGGGCTTTGTAGTGGTCACTGCGTCCCCGCGAGACTCTGGCTGGCCAGTCCCAGCACCCACCCTGGCCATGCCCCCTCCCGACCCCCGTACTCAGCAGGCAGACTCCCCTACTTGTATGGCTCCGCGCCTTCTGCCACCGCCCTGCCGGCTCTCGCCCTTCTCGGGCTCTGAGAGATCGAAGGGTCTTAAGTCGCCTTTTGGAAGCCCCTCGTCTTCTAATGCTGGATGTGGCCAAATACCAGATATGAGGCGGGGCACATATCAAATGCGGTTGTGAGTTGGTGTTAAGGGACCCACTGTCCAGGCCCTGTAATGGGAGCCTCCCCATAGGCCTGTTGGTGTAGTGTCAGGCTGGCAGATGGGGCGCCCCACTGGCCCGGAGCTGTTTCCCTCCTGAGCCGCGAGGACTAGGCCTTTGCTTAGCTCGGTTGCCCTCCGCCCCTGGTGGCCCTGCAGCCTCCGGGACTCTGGAACAGGCTTTCTCCGGGAACTCCTGAGGATTCCAGCAGATGACAGGTGTGCGGCCCGTGGAGGAGCCCCCCGGGTGGTGTGTACCTGTGGCGCCGGGCCTCCTGCCTTGCTGCTTGCTCCCGGCGTAATGCAGCCCTAGCTTGCGGGTGGTTGGGAGAGTCTGATGCGTTCATGGAAGCTCAGTGGACAAGGCTTCGTTCGTGTTTCTGGAGATTGGCTTTTGTGCTACCTGGGGACGGGGGCTCTCACCCCACGGTGCTCGGAGAGTTCAGTGCGTGTAGGGGTGTACCCAGTGGTATGAGGTCAGGGTTCGAGTGTATGGGCGGGGAATGGGACTTGTGTCCCCTCGCGTGCCGTGGGTCGCCCCTGGTCACCCCGCTTTCGTGAGCTGAGACGCTTCTGACATGCCGTTGATTTGGTTCTCAGTGCACCAGCTCTTCGCAGTGGATTTTCACAAACAGATAATTGGAAGGATCTAAAGGGAAAGTCTATTTTCAGGGCATACATGTAGTATGACCCCTTTGGAGGTAAACACACTTTTTTGTTTGTTTGTTTTGGCTACACCTGGTTTACTCCTGGCTATGCTCAGGGGACCATACGGATCCCAGCAATGGACCCCAACATCAGTGCAGCGCAACGCAGATGCCCTCCCGCTGGGCCTTTTGCAATGAGTATTTCCATTCTTTTCGCCGTGTGCCCCTGAGATGAGTGAGGCGAGGAAATTGCTTATTTTGTAAGGGCACTGCAACAGCGAAGTGGAGCGTTGTCTTTCTTGAGGAAGGAAAGTGGTTACTGCACTTGAAAAAGGGTTACAGTGTTTCAGCAAATCTGTAAAACACTTTCAAAACGCTACAGTGATTGGAAACATAAACTGTCACCTCAGTTACAAAGCCTGCAGCAGGATCCCATAAGAAGCATTTTGGGTTTCATCGTGACCGTCTCCACTCACTGAACGAGTTTATTCCTCAAGGCCTCTCCCTGCACAGCTGTTTCACTCCTTTCTTTTGAAGGTTGTAGAAGATGGCCAAGTTCATGACCCCCGTGATCCAGGACAACCCCTCCGGCTGGGGTCCCTGTGCGGTCCCCCGAGCAGTTCCGGGACATGCCCTACCAGCCCTTCAGCAAAGGGGACCGTCTGGGAAAGGTACGGCGGTGCCTGTCGGGGGTCGGGTCTTCTGGGAAAGGGACGGCGAGTGCCTATCGGGGGTCGGGGTCTTCTGGGAAAGGGACGGCGATGCCTGTCGGGGATCGGGGTCTTTGAAACCGCTCAGAGCCCATCACATGCACTTTCCAAAAGCTCAGTTCCGTGTTCCTTCTTGGGGCACCAGCTGGGAGGGCAAAGCCTCTGGGCCCTCCAGCTCACACTGGGGGCCGCTGCTCACGCAAAGGCCACGTGCTGGTCCCACTGCTGCTTCCCAGGCCGTGGCCGCACCTTCTGGGCCTTCTGGGTCCATCGAGCCATTGCTGGCTGACCCTTGCTCTGTCTTCCCTTACTGCCCTTTCTAGGTAGCCGACTGGACGGGGGGCCACGTACCAAGATAAGAGGTACACAAGTAAGTGTCCTGCCGGCTGCTTTTAGCCCAGGTCCGTGGGCTGCTGCTCACTCTGATGAAGCTGTGGGGAGCTTTCTGAAGCGGGGGGAGTGACCAGCGTCACTTCCTAGCTCTCTGGCAGTCCACTGTGGACACAGCCACGGTTAATTTGTTTGGGGTTTGGGGCTGTGCCCGGTGGTTCTCTGGCTGCTCCCGAGACAGTGCTCAAGGGTGTTCTCAGCGGTGCAGGGACAGCGGGCAGTGCCGGGCTCCAGTGTCCAAAGCATGTGCTCCACCCTGGCCCTTTTTGGGGTTTTTAATAGCCCTGAACTTGGCATTGGTTCTGGGGATTATTCTTTTGCTTTAGGGTCACACCCACCTGTACTCAGCACTTTCTCCTGGCTCTGTGCTGGGTCGCTCCTGGTGGGCCACCGTACGTGATGTCGGGGATCGAGCCGGGTTGGCTTCGTCAGAGCAGGCGCCTGCTGCTGCCCAATCTCTCCAGCCCGCACACTGTGTTTTAAAGGCGGTTGGAGGTTGCTTTGGTTTGATCTTGTTTTGGGGTCACTCGTGGTGGTGCTCAGGGCTTACTCCTGGCTCTCTGCTCAGAGGTCACTCCTAGCAGGTTCTCAGGACCATAGAGGGTGCTGGAAATCGAGCCTGGGTTGGCGCGTGCTAGGGAAGCACCTTCCGCGCTGTACTGTGGCTCCGGCCCCTCTTACAGGGTGAGCAGTGGATGGAATCTCGTCCAACACTCACCGTGCTCCCGCATGGTGCTCCTGACCTGGGCGTTGACTAAGCCCCAGTCAAACTTGAGACTCTTGGTTTGAAGGTCCCGAGGCTGTGGGGCGGGACTTTGTCCCGGTTGAGGCCGGTGGGCTGTGAGTTAGACTGACCTATGGCAGAGCTCAGCAAGAAGCCTGTGACCTGTCCGGGAGCCACGCTGCCTTGTAAGCGCTGGCCCCGATCCGGGTATCTGGACTGGAGTCTGCCTGTGTGTCTGCCCGTTAGGAGCTCACGGCCCTACACAGGGTTCTGAGACTCATCACTTATTTGCACAGTGTCAGCCCTGAGTGCATTTGTGTGGTCTGTGGGTGCTCATGGTCCCGACACGCCGTCCCCTCTGTCCAGATAAGTACTCCTCTCAGTTGGCGGCGGGGAGCCAGTACGCCTACTTTCACGAGGAGGATGAGACGAGCTTCCAGCTGGTGGACACGGCGCGCACCCAGAAGGCGGCCTACCAGCGGAACCGCATGCGCTTCGCCCAGGTCGGCCCCAGGCTCCCGGCTCAGGCCCGGTGGCTCGTGGCAGTTACTGCTAGTTCCAGAAATACCTTTAAATGGTCTCTCTCTCTCTCTCTCTCTCTCTCTCTCTCTCTCTCTCTCTCTCTCTCTCTCTCTCTCTCTCCCTCTCCCTCTCCCTCTCCCTCTCCCTCTCCCTCTCCCTCTCCCTCTCCCTCTCCCTCTCCCTCTCCCTCTCCCTCTCCCTCTCCCTCTCTTCTCTTTTCTCTGTTCTTTCTGTCTCACCCAGCAGTGCTCAGGGGTTACTCCTGGCTCTGCCCTCAGGAATTACTCCTAGAGGTGCTTGGGGCCCTGAGGGATTGAGGGACGCCCGGGGTCGGCTGTGTGCCAGGCAGTAGCCCTCCCTGCTGTACTGCTGCTCCACGGCAGCCCCCGTTTCTCGTGGGCCACACTTGGGCTGGCAATGTCTGTGCCTGGTGATGTGGCGTGTCTGCCTGCTGCTTCCCTTGATGGCTGTGTGCTGGTTTTATTAAGTAGACGGTCCAGTTAGGCCGCCTCAGACTAGTAAGGGACAAACTGAGCAACTCTCACAGGCGCTGGTCAGCCTGCTGGGGCAGAGCGTCTGAGGCCCGCGGCTCTGCTGGGTCCGAGTGCTCGCTCCAGACTAGGTGCTGCCAAACGTGCACTTGCGGCTCTGTGGCTCGAACACGCCCCAAATGTTCCATCAAACATCGTCTGCGGTGGGGCAGGTGCCACGACCCTCACCGGTGCTTCCTTCCCGTCCTCAGAGGAACCTCCGCAGGGACAAAGACCGCCGGAACATGCTGCAGTTCAATCTGCAGACCCTGCCGAAGAGCGCCAAGCAGAAGGGAGAGGTGAGGCGGGGGGCCCCAGCAGCGCTGGCGCAGGGGTGAGGTCCCAGACCCGCCGTGTCTGGAGTGACAGGCCCAGGCAGGACATGCCATTTCCTGCCGTCGCAAAGAGCATCCAAGGGCCTCATCAGCTGCAGCTTAGGTCCCACTTCGTTGTCTGTGGGCGGGAAGCCGTGGAGAGTCGCGCTGAAGGGAATGAGCAGATGAGATGGGTCCCTGTGGCCCCCAGACCCTCAGCCGTGCCGCCCGTTAAAAGGGGGACGCTCTGCAGCTCTTAGAGGCCCAGGACTCCGGGACCGCCCTGGGGGCCCCACTCATGGGCCTGTGAGCCCCGAACTGCCGTGCAGCATCCCCGCTTGCCCAGGGCGTGTGGTGGGGCAAAGTCCACCTCTAGGGCCAGGTCCAGGCTCCTCCCTTCTGATCTCTACCTGGACCCCTTTCTACTGCTCAGGGAAGTCCGCCATGATGATATTTCTTAGAAAGGGGGCAGCTCCGTGCGCTGGCTTCAGCTCTGCCCTGGACACGTGCTTTCCTCCTTTCCAGAGAGCGCATCCGCCTGCAGAAGAAATTCCAGAAGCAATTTGGCGTGCGGCAGAAATGGGACCAGAAGTCACAGGTACTGACTGTCTGGGGAGTCACGTCTGCTGGGTTCCTGCCGGCTTTACTGAGGTGACGCTTCACTCGTAGTTCACCCCTTTATAGGGCGAGTGCTCCCCAGACAGCTGTGACCACGGTCTCTGGGCTTTACGCCACCCCTCAACCGTCGTCTCACTCTCTGTTCTCTGACCCCGCCTCGCCTGTTCTGGGCTTGTTTCCTATGCGCGGACTCACTGGCATCTCTTGGCAGTGTGGCCCCCCTTCTCGGGCGCCGGGTTGTGGGGGCCCATCCTAGTGGAAGTGGGATCAGGGCTCCATTCGGCTCTTGCAGAACCGGTGGGGTGGCCAGCGGCTTGCTGGCAGGAGCCAGTGTGGCACAGGGAGGGCACATTAGGGCACATGGAAGCTCAGGGCCTGCTCCCTGAGAAGCGGCCAGAGAACGAGGGCCGCACGGTGACGGGGGCTCGCCGGCTCTGTCCATCAGGTCACGGTCTTTTATCTTATTATTATTATTTTATTTTTGCTCTTTGGGTCACTCAGCGATACTCAGGGCTTACTCTTGACTCTTTGCCCAGGAATTACTCCTGGTGGTATTCGGGGACTATGTGGGAGGCCGGGGATCGAGCCCTGGTCAGCCGTGTGCAAGGCAGACGCCCTCCCCGCTGTGCTATCGCTCCGGCCCCTGGTGACGGTCTGTCCCAGGCTCCGGCTCCGCTCTGACTGCCGCCTGCTGTCTCTCTCTGTGCCCCAGAAACCCGGGACTCGTCAGTGGAAGTCCGCAGCGACTGGGAGGTCAAGGAGGAGATGGACTTCCCGCAGCTGATGAAGATGCGCTACCTGGAGGTGTCAGAGCCCCAGGACATGTGAGTGGCCCTGGCCCCCATGCGGGGACGCCTGAAGGGGACAGGACAGCCTTGGTTTGGGAGCAGCAAAGGGCTCCCGCCGTGCCCGACATTTCAGAGCACGTGGGAATGACTGGCGGGAGCTGGGAGTCGGCCCGTGGGCACTAGTGGTGGGGGAGGTGGGGGTGAGCCGTGTGGGGTCCCAGAGGGCGGAAGGCAGTGATGCGTCTCTCCTGCGCCGCTAGTGAGTGCTGCGGGGCCCTCGAGTACTACGACAAGGCCTTCGACCGCATCACCACGCGGAGCGGGGAAGCCGCTGCGCGGCATCAAGCGGATCTTCCACACGGTCACCACCACAGGCGACCCCGTCATCCGCAAGGTGCGCCCTGGGGCTGCCCCGGTGAGCTCTCCCGGCACCAGCGCCGTGGGAATGGGCGGCCTCACCCTCTCCTGTCTCCTGTCTCAGCTGGCCAAAGCGCAGGGCAACGTGTTTGCCACCCGACGCCATCCTGGCCACGCTGATGAGCTGCACCCGCTCCGTGTACTCCTGGGACATCGTCGTCCAGAGGGTCGGCTCCAAGCTCTTCTTTGACAAGCGGGACAACTCGGACTTCGGTGAGAGAAGCCCGCGGGGTGCTGGCCCAGAAGCCTCCTCGCTGCCCCCACGGCGTCCCAGGGAAGGGGCAGCTCTGTGGTCGCCTGTACCTGCTGCCGCGGGCCACTCCCGAGTGCTGTCCTGGCTTCTGCTGCCTCTTGCTGGTTCGCTAGCCTTTTTTGCTTTTTGGGGTCACACCCAGCAATGCTCAGGGGTTTCTCCTGGCTCTGCACTCAGGAATTACTCCTGGCGGTCGGTGCTCGGGGGACGGGATGCCAGGGATCAAACTCAGGCTCGCACAGGCCTGCCACGTGCAAGGCAAGCGCCCTACCCGCTGGGCTATCGCTCCGGCCCCGGTTCGCTGGCCTTGATTTCCGCTTTTTACCATTTTCCTTTCAACTTCAAAACGTTGTGAAGGAAAAATGTGTGGTTGTTTCTCTTCCCTGTGTGCGCCCACGGTGTGCACCATGAGTGAAAACGAGGCCCCGACAGACAAGCAGGAGTGGGTGCCGAGAGAACACGCAGGGGTGAAGATTGGCCTCGCGTGCAGATGGGCGCAGCTGTCAGCACCGCAGGGTCCCACTGAGCAGGGCAGGGCAGGCTGCCTGGGTCATCTCCACTCCCCAGGCTGCGCACCACTGTGCCCTCAGGCCCTGGCACTGACTCACACTGCCTAGGATGGGCCCCTTGGCCCTGGTCACCATGCAAGAGGCCCTCTGCTCCCCATAAGTACCAGTGAAGCAACAGAACGTAATCTTTTGTCTGAGACCTTTTCTTACAATCTAACAAAATGGAACATCTCTTAAAGAAATCCACAAGGGAAAGAGTAGCTTTCGCAGGGGTGGTTAAACTTGAAGGGAGATGCTTAAGGGCCAGAGTGATAATACAGTAATAGGGCCTATGTCTTGCATGCGTCTAATTTGGGTTTAATCTCTGGCGTCCTATATGGTCCCCTGAGCTCCACCAGGAGTAATTCCTGAGTGCAAAGCCAGGAGGAGTAACCCTTGAGCATCACTGGGTGTGACGCAAAAAGCAAAAAAAGGGGGCAAAAAAACTTATGGGAGAGGCTCAGATCTCTTGGGGAGCTCCCTAGGGTCCCTGGGACCCTGGCTACATGCTGCCACTTTCGCAGACCTCCTGACAGTGAGCGAGACGGCCAACGAGCCCCCCAGGATGAAGGGAATTCCTTCAACTCACCCCCGCAACCTGGCCATGGAGGCTACCTACATCAACCACAACTTCTCCCAGCAGTGCTTACGGATGGTGAGGCGCGGGCGTGGGGGTGGGAGGCAGGCCCGAGACCACCCAGGCAGTGCCAAGGGCTTGTCTTACAAGTGACTGGGCACAGGTAGGATCCTTCGTAGGCAGGTGATGATAGCCAGTGGCTTCCTGCTGACGGATACGTGAGCGGCTGGGGCTGGGGCCTGGTTCACACTCTGCCCCTCGGAGGGCGGATTCCAGGCTGGGGCAGGTCAGAAAAGCTGTCTAGGCAGCAGTGTTAGCCCACGGCCGGGAACGCCAGGGAGGGAGGCGTCCCCATGGCTTCGCCACCGTGAGCTGCGCGATACGGGCAGCCCCACTGGACCCCAGAACCCAAGCAGGAGTGCAGAGCTGAGGGTCTGATGACAGGTTGGTGCTTTGTCTTTCTGCAGGGGAAGGAAAGGTACAACTTCCCCAACCCAAACCCATTCGTGGAGGACGACATGGACAAGAGCGAAATCGCTTCTGTCGCCTACCGGTGCGTCCCTGCTGCAGGCCTGAGCCGTCTCCCGGGCATCCGCCCACCGCGCTCGAACCCCCCAGAGGGTAGCGGTTGGCGGCGGCCTTTCTGCTCCCCAGGTACCGCCGGTGGAAGCTGGGTGACGACATTGACCTGATCGTGCGCTGTGAGCACGGCGGCGTCATGACCGGCGCCAACGGGGAGGTGTCCTTCATCAACATCAAGACCCTCAACGAGTGGGACTCCAGGGTGAGGCGCCCGGGGCTCTGGGTTGCCGGGCGGAGAAGCTGCTTGTGACCTGCCCGTGGCTCAGACACGGAGGTCATGTGAGCTGGGCTCTGTGTGCCTCGTGTGCTCTGCCCGCTTCCTCCTCACTTCCCGTTCTGAGAACTGGGCCTCGCCCAGCTGTGTCACCTTGGTGCCCAGAACAGCGGCCCTGGCACCTGCCCTTCTTGCACTTCCGTTCTCTGGCTTCTTCTGTCTCTGCCCCTGTGCCTGGATATGTGAGTCCCTGGTTAGGTGCAGCCTGGGTCAGGGCCTGGATCCCAGCTGCAAAGGCCTCGGCCTAAAGGGTCTTCAGTCACACCCCTTCCATGGGGCAAGGGCGGCCGTCACTAGGATTCCGGCTTCCCTGAGTCCCCGGGCGCTAAGAACAAGCCCCGGGCTGCTGTGCCACCGTGTCCTGGCCTGGCTGTGCGAGTCTGGCCACCTCCTGCAGGCCCTGAGGCCTCTCCTTTACTCTCCCGCTACCTCAGTTTGGACCCCAGCACCTCAGTTCCTGCCCCCTGCCCCCCGTGTGGTGCTCTCCGCCCCGTGCTGTCCCGGCCAGGCTCTGTCCTGCAGCTCAGCGGTGGGGACAGTGGGAAGGTGGAAAGGAAGCAGACACGCCCGAGTGGTTGGCTCCCGCCGACCTCCTGGCCCCCCTGCCTCACCCTTCCTCCCTTGGTTGCCAACTGGGTTCCCAGGAGGCCTCTGCCACCATCCCTGCAGGCCCCGCACCCCTTGGGCCTGGGTTCACGAGGGACTCGCCTCCTAGGGCCGTGCCTTCTCCAGAAAGAAGGTTCCAGAACCCCAGGAGCCCACCCAGGCACCCGTGACCCGCCTTTCTCTCGTCAGCACTGCAATGGCGTCGACTGGCGTCAGAAGCTGGACTCGCAGCGTGGGGCCGTCATCGCCACGGAGCTGAAGAACAACAGCTACAAGCTGGCGCGGTGGACGTGCTGCGCGCTGCTGGCCGGCCCGAGTACCTCAAGCTGGGGTGAGCGTCTCCTCCGGGGGCCCGGGAAGCGGCGTGGGCGGCCCCTCGCACTCACCCGCGCCCTCCCGGCCCCCAGTTACGTGTCGCGCTACCACGTGAAGGACCCCTCGCGCGCCACGTCATCCTGGGCACGCAGCAGTTCAAGCCCAACGAGTTCGCCAGCCAGATCAACCTGAGCGTGGAGAACGCCTGGGGCATCCTGCGCTGCGTCATCGACATCTGCATGAAGCTGGACGAGGGGCAAGTACCTCATCCTCAAGGACCCCAACAAGCAGGTCATCCGCGTCTACAGCCTGCCCGACGGCACCTTCAGCTCCGACGAGGACGACGACGAGGAGGAGGAAGAGGAGGAGGAGGAGGAAGGTCTGGCTCGGGCTTAGGGGTTGGGGCTTTGTGCGGACTCGGGACTGACCCTGGGGTTGCGACAGCCTGAGGGTCCCCCGAGCCTTCACTCTGGGGGTGCGTTCACGGCTGGGGGAGGGGGCAGAGGCTGGCACAGGAGACGTGTCCGGAAGGAGAGTAGCCAGTGAGTGGCCTGCGGGGCCTTCTCCCTGCTGCACTGGAGCAGGAACCTGAAAGTTGGGCCTCGGGTAGATGGGGCCGCCCTGAACCCCCACCCGGCTTCCCAGGAGGAGGGTGAGTCACTCAGTTCTGCCTCTTGTGTCTTGCAGAGGAGGAGGCGTGAAGCAGGCGGCGGGCGAAGCTGCCGTTGGTCATCTGCCGGGTTGGCCCAGTGCTGGTCTGCTTCTTGCTCTCTGGCGTTAGATGAATAAAGAAAGTGTCTATTCAGCCTCTTCCTGCCTCTGTGCATGGTGGCCTGTGTCGGGGAGCCGTGCAGGTGGGAGGGCCCGTGTCCGGGGAGCCGTGCAGGTGGGAGGGCCCGTGTCCGGGGAGCCGTGCAGGTGGGAGGGCCCGTGTCTGCGGAGCCGTGCAGGTGGGAGGGGCCCGTGTCTGCGGAGCCGTGCAGGTGGGAGGGCCCGTGTCCGGGGAGCCGTGCAGGTGGGAGGGCCCGTGTCCGGGGAGCCGTGCAGGTGGGAGGGCCCGTGTCCGGGGAGCCGTGCAGGTGGGAGGGCCCGTGTCCGGGGAGCCTTGCAGGTGGAAGGGCAGCGCTTACTTTCGGCTTCCCCTGATGCTCCAGCACTAACCCTTGGGCACTGTCCCTTTTACATTGCTGTGCCCTAGATTTAGGGAACCCACTGGAGGGTCCCTATTGGAGGCCTCCCAGAAGTCTTGTTTCCCCATGTACACGCTGCTGGCTTGCAAACGTCTCTAGAACGAGAAGCCACAGGCTGCAGTCATCAGGTGTGGGGTGGCCGCTCGCGGAGGCGCTCCCCAGGTCTGACCGGAGCTTTCACTGGGCAGCCTTCACGATGGTGTGAGTTGTTTCCAGGCTTACCCAGGCGTGGGCCTCTCGAGTGGGCACTCACGAAGCCAAGTTCCGTCAGCACTGCAGACTCAAGGACAGTGCGTGACCGGAGCCATAGCACAGCAGACTGACCGTCGTGCGCGCACTTGCCTTGCATGTGACCGACAAGATTTGATCCCTGAGCACAGCGCCAAGAGTAAGTCTTGAGAACTGCAGAGTGTGGCCCAAACCCCAAAAAATAAAAGGTGTTACAGGGGTTATAGTCCTTGCTTGGTATGTGGTCGACCTATGTTCCATCCCGGTGTGCATCTGGTCCCTCATGCTGCTGGTGTGGTCAGGAACACCCCCCCCCCTCCCACACACACACACCCCATAAAGGGACAGCTGTTGTTGCTCAGCTATAACTGCCCTGCCAGCTCCCGTTCTTCCGGTAAACATCGACCTGTCCGATGCTAACAGAAGTGATGACATCTGTACAGAGAGAACAAGCCCCACTCATGGAGCACTGCTGAAAGTTAACCTAAAATGGTTAGAATATGAAAACATTGGGGCCGGAGCAATAGCACAGTAGGTAGGGCGTTTGCCTTGCACGCGGCTGACCCATGTTCAATCCCTGGCCTCCCCATATGGTCCCTCGAGCACCGCCAGGAGTAATTCCTGAGCAAAGAGCCAGGAGTAACCCCTGAGCATCGCCAGGTGTGACCCAAAAACAAGAAAATAAAATATGAGAATGTCAAAACATCAGAACCCCAGAAAGCAAGCAGGAGCTTACTCGGTATTGATTGAGGAGAGAGCAACAACCAGGGTTCTGAGGCTTTTAGTGGGCCAGAGAGACAGTACAAGAGGTGGGAGCTGGTCTTGTGTCCCGCCCAGCCCAGGTCAAATTCCAGGGCTGCCATCACAGCCAGCAAGGTGGGCAAAGAATTTGCAGGTGAAAACACAAGTTGGTGGGGCCGGAGCAATAGTACTGTGACAACTACCTGCGGCTGACCCATGAAGCACTGGGAGTTTGATCCCCCATCCCATAGGGTCCCCCAAGCACCGCCAGGAGTAATTCCTGAGTGCAGAGCCAGGAGTAACCCCTGAGCATCGCCAGGTGTGACCCAAAAAGCAAAAAAAAGAAGTGGGATTTAAGAAGGGCCCTATCACCAGATGATCTTTCACGGTCAAGCCATGTGGCGAGATCCTGGGGCAAGGTGGGGTGCTCAGACTTGGAGCAGCCCCCCCCCCGCTTCGTTCTGTCCCCGGGACTTTCATCTTCTGGCCACTGAGTTGCAGCACACGGCCCAGGCTCAGGACCCACCATCCCGAATTCCAAGTCCTGGAGTGACATGGCCAGCCCCGTTTTTTTTTTTCTTTTTTGTCACACCTGGCAACGCTCAGGGGTTTCTCCTGGCTCTGCACTCGAATTACTCCTGGCTGTGCTCGGGGACCATGTGAGATGTCGGGGATCGAACCCGGGCCGGCATGGGCCAGCCACGCAAGGCAAACGCCCTACCCACTGGGCTATCGCTCCGGCCCCAGCACTGTTTTATCTTCCCAATAGCTTTGCTTTTGGTTCTATCCTCCCTGGCCAGTCTGGTTCACTTTTACACACTGGACTCCAAAGCCAGACAGACGGTTTCTGCTCCACTGGATCTTCCCTGATGCTGATCAAGGCTCCGAGGAGAATGGATACGCACAGCACCCTCAGTGCATATTCAGCTGAGCCTCGGAACCGTTCCAGTGAGTTTCTCAGAAGAGCTCATCATGGGAAGCTGGAGGGAAGTTACTCCAGGTAGGGCGGGTCTGTATAGGTCTGTCCTTCCAGCGGAACCCTCGGCCATGTCTCACTGGGTCCATGATGTCCCTGGAAGCGGCAAATCAGCCTCCATCCAGTTTCCTTCACACCTTTATTTATCCTGGCCTCTCAGGGGCCACTTTGGATTTCTTGCCCCGCCCCCTTTTTGTAAACACCTGTCCTGAGTATAAAAAAAAAAAATTTTGGTGTTTGTAACAGGGTAAAAGGGGCGGGGGTATTCCAGTTTATTGACTTACTGGAGGCAGCCCTGGTTGTTCCAGGGGTCCCATGAAGTACTGGGAGTGGAATCCCAAAATCCCACTGGGAAAGCATGGGCCCCATTCCAGCCGGGCTCCCACGTCCTTGTTTTGAAGCTGCACTGGGGTGGGGTGGGGGCCGTTCCCAGCACATCCCCTGCGGAGGGTTGAAGAACGGCTTGCAAGGCAAGGGTTTAATCCAATTACTCCAGTTCTGCTACCATTTAGTAACCAGCAAATCACCCCCAATTGTCTGCTCAGTGGAGTATGTTACTAAACCTTCATCTCTGTTGGCCTCCCCGCCCCGGCTCCAGTCGACAAGGCAGCTTACAAGCCTTTAGTCGTGATGCTCTTACTGCACCCGAAACAGCTCCCAGGTCTCCCCTGTAGGCGCAGAGGCACAACGTGCCAAGAGGGTCGCACGCCCCAGCTCGGTGCTGTTCAGCCCTACACGGGCAGCCCTGGGCAAGCACGTGCGTGCCGCTGCCAGCCGCCGAGTCCCGCCCCTCCCGCGTCCCGGCGTGCACCGCGCCCGCACGTGGCGCCGCCGACTGCCATTGGTCGGGCAGCAGGGGCGGAGACTGACGACGAGGTGGGGGGGCGGAGCCTCGCGGCAGGACCGGAGCCTGACGGCAGGGGGCGGGGCCGCACGGCGCGAGCCGGCCGAGAGCCGCGGCCTCTGCACAGGCGGCCACCCCGAGAACCCCGGGACGCTTGTCCGGCGTCCACCTGCCGGCGAGGGCTCCGCGCACGCGAAGGGAGCGGCGCCGGAGGACGCGCGCACCGCAGGACGGCGGCGGACCCGCGCGCTCAGCCGCGGCAGCGGAGCAGGTGTGCTGGGGCATCCTCTACGTGCGCTCCGAGACCCAGCGCCTGGAGGTGCGGGACCCGTTGCAGGCCACACGCCCCCCATCGCCAGTGGCCAAGGATACACCCGCTGGGCGGGACGGAGGGTGCCTAGCCTGCGGGAGAGCCTCGGAAGTGGCCACCCTGCAAATTGCAAGGGATTTGGAAACACCTTTTTATCACTTAAGGGAGCTGGCGCCTCCGCGAGGGGCCCTGCGGAAGATGGAAGAGGAGGAACGTCCCGAGTCTGAACTTGCAAGGATGAAGTCAGGACACTGAGCCCAGAGGCGCCCCCGCTTTTTGCCCGGCCTTCACCTCTCCAGGGGCCCCCCAAGCATCACACCCTCTGCTCTGCCGCAGGATGGGTCTCTCGGCCTCGGCCCCACTGTGGGGTCCCCCGGGACTGCTCCTGACCGTCGCCCTGCACCCGGCTCTGTCCCAGAGCCCCTCCCAGGCCTCGGCGGCCTCGCACCGGGACTACTGCGTGCTGGGCGCGGGCCCGCGGGCCTGCAGATGGCCTATTTCCTGCAGCAGGCCGGCAGGGACTACGCCGTGTTCGAGCGCGCCTCCAGCCCCGGCAGCTTCTTCGCGCGCTACCCGCGGCACCGCAAGCTCATCAGCATCAACAAGCGCCACACGGGCAAGGCCAACGCCGAAGTTCAACCTCCGCCACGACTGGAACTCGCTGCTCAGCCACGACCCGACGCTCCTGTTCGGCGCGCTACTCCAACGCCTACTTCCCCGACGCCCGCGACATGGTGCGCTACCTGGGGGACTTTGCACACCGCCTGGGCCTCCACATCCTGTTCAACACCGATATCACCCATGTCACGATGCACAAGGATCGCTCGGCCTGGAACGGCCATTACTTCATCCTCACTGACCAGAAAGGCCTAGCACACAGGTGCAGGTACAGAACCAGGAGCTGCCCAGGGGGTGCCTTGGGGATGGGGTGGGAATGAGGGGGTGGTAGTGGGTCATGGGTCACTTGTCTTCCTATTGTTCATTGATTTGCTCCAGCCGTGCCAGTAATGTCTCCATTCATTGGGAATGAGGCCATTATTGTTACTGTTTTTGGCATATCAAATACACCATGGGTAGCTTACCAGGCTCTGCCGTGGCTCTGGGTTCAACCCAGGGGACCCAGTCTCTTTCTATGTCAGACCATCAACCAACCAGGGCCCATGGGGCAGAGCCCTGAGCTTAGACAAGCCTGTCTTCTGTCTACCACCTGCCAACGCAGCTGGGCACCGCAGCCACACCTGCAACACCTGAAGGGGCAGGTTGGTCATGGGTAGAGGAGGAGAAAAGAAATGTTTCTTTTTCTTTTTGTTTCTTTTGGTTTGGGGGCCATACCCAGCCGTGCTCAGGGCTTACTCTGGCTCTGAGTTCAGGGATCACTCCTGGGACCCTGTGGGATACCCGAGATCAAACCCTGGTCTGCTGCATGCAGGGCAGGTGCCCTCCCGCTGTGCTGTCATTCCGACACCTCAGGAATTACCCTTGTTGAGACTTGGGGTGTGGGGTACCCAGATCAAATAAACCGGGTCTGCCGAGTGCACAGCAAGTGTCTACCCACTGTACTGTCTCTCTGGCCCTGTTTGTGGGATTGGTTTTTCAGTTTCAGGGTTCACACCCAATGATGCTCAGGGGTGGCTCCCAACGGCCACAGGCCACAAGCCTCACTCTGGCCCTTTGCTCTTCCCCGGTGCCAAGGTCCTGGTTTCCTTCAGGAGCCGGAGGGCTGGGCCGGCCGGCAGGTCCCAGAGTGCCGGCCTCTCCTCTCTGAGTGGCCCGGCCCCTTCCCTCTGTCACCACCCGCAGCGCCCTATTTGTCGCCACTGGCTTGTCTGTCCCCAACCTGGTCGACTTCCCTGGCTCCGACTATGCGGAGGGGTACGAGTCTGTGTCTGTGGACCCCAAGGATTTTGTGGGGCAGAACGTGCTGATCCTGGGCCGCGGGAACTCGGCCTTTGAGACAGCCGAGAACATCCTGGGCGTCACCAACTTCATCCACATGCTGAGCCGCTCCCGGGTCCGGCTCTCCTGGGCCACGACATGCGTGGGCGACCTCAGGTAAGCTCCCCCAGCCGCGTGGGCCCTGGCCCCTGGTGGACCGTGGGCACCCCTGAGCCTCCGGGACACCTGCCTGTCCCCGGGCGCAGGGCCATCAACAACGGGCTGCTGGACACCTACCAGTTGAAGTCCCTGGACGGCTTGCTTGAGTCTGACCTGAGGGACCTGGCTCTGGTCAAGGGCCGCGACGGCAAGCTCCACGTCACTCTGCGCTTCTTCCTGGACGAGGCCAACCAGAGCGCCGACGCCATCCCCCTGCCCCAGGACGACAGCGACAACTTTGCCTTTGCGGCGTCGCCTACGACCCGCGTCATCCGCTGCCTCGGCTGGAACTTCGACTTCTCCATTTTCAACAAGTGAGTCCGACAGGCCATAAAGGGGGCCGCAGCCGGGTCCCAGAACGATGCTTTGCCCGATGCCTCCCTGTAGGGAAACAGGCATTGCCGGGGAGGGGGCGGTGAGGACCTCAGGAGCGCCCCTTCCCTGGCTTCCGGGCACCCTTCGGCCGAGAGAGCTGGGTTCGACAGAAGGGGCCGCATTTGCACAACGGCCGTGGCTGGGAGCTTTGGTTCTCCCCTTGCCTGTGCTGAGCAAGTCTTTCCTCGGCCCCAGTGGACTCAGATGGGGGCTCTGGTTTTGGGGGGGTCGTTTGTTTTAGAATTTGGACCACATCTGTTGGGTTCCCCTACCCCCAGGGACTACTACTGGCTCTGAGCTCAGGGTCATTCCTGGCAGTGCTCAGGGGGTCACCGTTAGGTATGCAGATGTTTGGGGTACCTGGGATCCAATCAGAGGCAGCTGCATGCCAGGCAAATGCCGTAACCTCTGAACTGTCTCTCGCCTCTCGGGTGTTTTGGGGTTTTTTTTGTTTTGTTTTGTTTTCTGCTTTTTTGGGTCACACCCGGCAATGCTCTGGAGTTACTCCTGGCTCTGCACTCAGGAATTACTCCTGTTGGTGCTCGGGCGACCACATGGGATGCCAGGGATCGAACCCGGGTGGCATGGGCCGCCGCCGCTGCAAGGCAAATGCCCTACCCGCTGGGCCATCGCTTCGGCCCCTCTCGGGTGTTTTGGGGTGAGACACCAAACCTGGTGGTGCTCAGAGTTACTCCTGGCCCAGTGCTCAAGAGTCACGCCTAGCAAGGCCCCAGGGACTGTATCCAGTGCCAAGATTCAAAGCCAAGCGAGCACCGTACTTGCTCTTTTAACTCTCTGGCCCATCATCTGTTTCCTTTGTTTGGGGCCTGGGATCTGTCTCTCCCCCAGGGCCGGAGAGGTAGTAGGTGGGCAGGTTGTTTGCCTGTGCCCACTGACCAAGTGGGGCAGATGGTCCAGGAATAGCAAGGTCAGGCGAGCCTCAGACCCCATATAGTTCCCCAGTGCCTGCCAGGAATGGCCCCGAGCAAAGAGCCAGGAGGAAGCCCCGAACCCAGGAGGAAAGACGGAAGGGAGGGAGGAGGAAGGAAGGAAGGGCTCGCCCGTGGGTCACCATCTCTCATATAACTGCCCCGAAGCCTTTGCTTGACCGAATCTGCCATCCCCACCCCCGCCTCATTCACCCCAGCCTCCCGCCCGCGTCATGTGCTGGGCTATAGAGGAGTCCCCGAAGCGGGGTTCTCTCGGCCCCTCTGCACCCCCAGGTCCCTCCGCCTCTCTTCAGGGGGTGAGCTCAGCAAGAAGTACCCCCTGGTCAGAGCCAGCTACGAGTCCCGAGGAAGCCGGGGCCTCTTTGTCCTGGGCACAGCCAGTCACTCGGTGGATTACCGGAAGTCGGCCGGTGGCTTCATCCACGGCTTCCGATACACAGGTGGGCCGAGACACCGTCCCTGGGGATGGCAGGGAGGGCACCACACCCAGCCGCCCCAGAAGGGAGAAGCGTGTCTTCACATTTCTGCCCGCGAGACACCATCACTTTTCTCTCCTCTCCGATTTGTCCCGTCCATTCCTGCTGTGATTCCCCATTCCTGTGCCAGAGGCGGAGCTGGGGGGACCAACCGGGGGCTAGAACGTGGCATGTTGGTAGCCTTGGCCAGGCGCGTCCCGTCAGTGCAGCCGAGGGCCGGCAAGCGCTTGCTGCTGCAGATCCTGGCACCAGGAGAGCACCTGGGTGCAAGCCCCGTTCCTCCCCTGCCACCCATCCCAGTCCGCGCCGTGCACCGGCTCCTGGAGCATCGCCACCACGGCCTGGCCTGGCCGTCCACCCAGCTCCCCGTCACCCAGCTCTGCAGCGCCATCTTGCGGCGTGTGAACGAGGCGTCGGGGCTGTACCAGATGTTCGGGGTGCTGGCCGACATCGTCCTGCTGCAGGAGTGAGTAGCCCCTCCTGGCCCAGGTGTGGGGAGAACTCACGGTTCCCCGACAGGGCAGGGGGAGGGCAGGGGCCCAGGGAGTAGCACTGAGGTCGGGGGCTCTGTGTGCCCAGTGTGGTGTGGGTCCCACCTTCCCATGTGCCCTGGGGCTCTGTGCGCCCGTGTGGTGTGGGTCCCACCTTCCCATGTGCCCTGGAGTGACCTTGGGCCTGTCCGTTGGCCTCACTGACCCTTGCTCGCCTCTGCAGAAGCGGGGTGACCCTGCCTGCAGGCTGTAGGAGGGGGCACCGGTCACTCCTGGGGAGCACCACATGGCAAGCAATGAGACCCAGGGCGGTAGGCAGGGATGGAATATTCTCCTGGCAGGACCTTCTTGGCTCCTGACCAGCCCGGTGGGGCTGTGGGCGGCTTCCCCAGGACTGGCTCACCCAGAAGGGCCAGAGGGAGCCTCAAGGAGCACACACCAGGCAGCTGGGCAAGAAGCCTGAGTTTGTGGGGCCACCCCAAGTCCAGGCGCGGGCAGGCGAGATTGGTGCTTCTGTGCCGTGCTGGGACTTGAACCCAGGGCCTCCCTGCATGCCAGCGCATGCTTTTCACTGTCCCATCCTAGGACCTGGCGATTGAAGCTCCCGCACCCTGCTGCCTCTGCCCACCTCTCCCCCATTGCTGCTCCCTGTGGGTCCCCTCCCGCTGTGTCTGGAGTCTGGTCGCCTCTCACTGCTGCCCCCAAACTGGACCCCCAGCTCGTGTGCCAGAGCCCTTCAGAGTACACAGTGCCCTGCCCCTCCCCTGCCCTCCCTGGGCCCGTCTCTAGGAGTCGGTGCCGTGGGGCAGCCAGGGCTCAGCTGTAGCTGCCGTAGTGAAGGGCATGGACCAGCCACAGGGAGACTGTGGCCTCTCAGAAGGGCTCATAGTCACACACTTACACGCCCCTCCACGCACACATCCGCATGCACGTGCTTACATGTGCACACACGTTCTCACGCTCGTGTGTGCAGGCCCCCCACACACCCACACAGACACACAAGCACATAGGCATGCACGCACTCACATAAACACCACATGCACACGCTCACATACTCACATGTACGCCACCTCTGTCGCAGCTCTGGGGGGCTTGGAGGTTTTATTGTTTTGGTTTTTAATTTTTTTTTTTTTTGGGGTCACACCTAGCAATGCTCGAGCTCACTCCTGGCTGTACACTCAGGAATTACTCCTGGCAGTAGTCGGGCTACCATATGGGATGTCAGGGATCTGAACCAGGGTCGGCCGCGTGCAGGACAAACCCCCTCCCTGCTGTCTGTCACTCCGGCCCCAACACTGGCATTTTGCATGGTTAGGGGGTCACACCAGACAGTGCTGGGGGCCTCTCCTGGCTGAATGCTCGGGATGAGACCCACGGCTTTTCCTGCCTTCTGTGCCTCCCGCCGCTCCCCGTCCCCAGCTCTGGGCTCGAGTCCCCACCACTTACCCGTGCGCCCTCCGTTGCCCAGGAATGCCACCACATTCGAGTACCTGGAGGAGTTCCCGTGCAGATGCTGGCGCAGCTGGAGTCGCTCACGGGCCGGCGGGCCCAGCACGGCCTCCTGGTCATCGGCATGGAGTATGGCCGCAACTTCTCAGGGCCCGAGAAGGGACGTCTTCTTCCGTGACCGTCCCGTGGGGCACGCAGGACGCCTGGCAGTCCAACTTCCTGCACCCCGTCATCTACTACTACCGGCACCTGCCCACCGGTGAGCGGGACGCTCTTGGCAGACTGGACGCCATTAACCCCCATGTTACACTCAGCCAACAGCGGGGCCCGGAGAGGTCACTGAGTGGGGGGGCGGGGCACACTGCCCACTGACCAAATGGAGCAGACCGTCCAGGAATAAGCAAGGGACCCTCGGGTCTGAGGCTCGCCTGACCTGGGTGGGCACGCCGTGAGAGCTATAGTGTCTTGGCACATTGGGAGGTATGTGGGAAGGGGACAGGAGTGGTCAGCAAGGGGAGTAGCCAGCAAGGGAGGGGGTTGGCAGGGAGACACGGCTCCTTCCTGACCGTGCAAAAAGTCGCTCCCCTCTCCAAGCCTCCACGTTCTGCTGTGCAGGGAGACCTCAGCTTACCGAGGGCCACAGCACCCCACGCTGAGAGCAGGCGCCCGGGCTGGGGCCCCTGTTGCAGTTCTCAGGGCACAGCGCTGGGCTGTTTCATGACCGGGTGCAAACATGCAGCCAGGCTGTCAACGGGGCACTAGGCCACCATCTGAGTTGCCCAGAATGACGATGGTCATCTCATTAGGACCCCCTTAAGAGGGCGCCCATTGGGCCGGAGCAATAGCCCAATGGGTAGAGCGTTTGCCTTGCACTGCGCCGCCCATGCTGACCCGGATTCAATCCCCAGCATCCCATATAGTCCCCGAGCAATTCCTGAGTGCAGAACCAGGAGAAACCACTGAGCGTTGCGGGTATGACCCAAAAAAGAAAAAAAAAGAGGCGTCCATGCCCAGGGGTCTTGAATACGTGCTTGGAAACCCCCAGAATGACCAGGTTTGAGGCAACCTTTTTGTTTTGTTTTATTTTGGGTATTTTTTTCATTTTTTTGTTTTTGGTCACAACTAGAAATGCTCAGGGGTTCCCCCTGGCTCTGCACTCAGGAATTACCCCTGGCGGTGCTTGGGGAGCCCTGTGGGATGTTTGGGATCGAACTTGGGTCACCTGCGTGCAAAGCAAACAGCCTCCCTGCTGGACTATTGCTCCAGCCCCCAGGCAGCCATTATTGACCTCAGGAGTCTGAGGAAGGCACAAGCCCAGAGTCCTCCCCTTGGAGCCCACGTGGAGGGAGCCTGACCCCTGACTCTGGGCCAGTCACAGCCGTGCAGGGTGTGGGGAGGAGGCGGGAGCAGAGCCCCCTCCTGGGCCTGACTCGGCTCTGCGTGGGTCCCTCAGAGCAGGAGGTGAGGTTCCGCCCGCAGACTGGCCACTGCCCCGGCCCGCGGCCATCCACCACATCGTGGAGGACTTCCTGACGGACTGGACCGCCCCTGTGGGCCACATCCTACCTCTGAGGCGCTTCCTGGAGAACTGCCTGGACACAGATCTCGCGAAGCTTCTATGCAGGTGACCCGCCGTCCCGGGGGACACAGGTGCAGGGCTGTCTTGGGGACACAGGTGGCCCAGCCTTGCCACAGTGCCTCGCCAGCCATCAGACTCGGGACCTCAGGGTTCTGCCAGGTTGACCAGATGTTCCCAGAAACACCGATTGAAATGCCTTTTTTTTTCATTTGTTTCCCATTGTTATTTATTTTGATTTTGGGAGCCACCACCTAGCGATGCTCAGGGGTTGTTCCTAGCTCCGCACTCAGGAATTACTCCTGGCAGGGCTTGGGGGGACCCTATGGGATGCTGGGGATCGAACCCATGTCGGCTGCGTGCAAAGCAAACGCCCTCCCCACAGGACTTTCGCTCCGGTCCCTGCACCCCGAAGTTTCTGCTGTGGCATCCGTCAGTCTCTGCCAGAGTTGGGGTGATGCTGTGGGCCGCTCCTGGTGCTGCTTGGGAGACTAGTTTCTAGTTGGTGCCAGGGACCAAACCAAGGCTTCACGCCCGCAGGGCCTGCCCCTGCCCCTGGAGTCTCCCAGCCCGGCCCAGCTGTGCCCGTTTTCCCTCCAGTTCCCACAGTCCAGGAGTGCGGTGACTGTGAGCAGGCAGACGGCACCCACTGCCATCCCACCGTGGCACTGACCCGGAGCGCTGAAGACTTTCTGCACCTGTTTGAAATCTTGGTGTCTGCCCGGGGGTGGAGGCAGCAGACCCCGGGCACCTCTCCAGCCCCGCCCACTCACAGGCCGCCCTTGCTCTGTCTAGATTCCTGTTTCGTCTTCGCCCTCACCCAGCGGAGGCCGCCACCCTTCTGCCAGCAGGGTTACCTGAAGGCGCGGGGACTCGTGGGCACCGAGCGCCTCCGGCAGCACCCGAGCGGACAGTGGGCTCGTGGGCAAAGCCAGGTGGTGGCCGGGCCGCCATGGGCTGGCACCGCGAGTCCCTGAAGCTCTTACCGCTCCTGAACAAACCCACGAGAGCAACAGGGGAGGAGCTGTAGCCGCCCACCCCAGGCCAGCCCAGCTCGCGGCCGGGATGCCCGAGCTCGGTGGAGCTTCTGGGAAAAGCAGCGCTGCTCAGCCCGCCGGAAGTCCTGGGGCCGCAAGAGAAGTTGCGGGTACTGCCAGGCTGCCTTTGTTCTGGCGTACAACTAACCAGCACTCCGGCTCCTCCCGGCCTGTTATCCAGAAGCCAGAGTCCAGGGTCCTGCCATGGAACATCTCCCTCATTACCGGAAAGTGGGGGGCAGCTGTCATCTGTGTCCTCCCTCACGGGGGCATGTCCACCCCCAGGGGAAGTTCAGAAAACCTGCTGTGGGGGAGGGAATCGTTCCAGACGGGCCACTGGAGCCCCCATTGCCTGCTTCCGGTGCAGGAAAGCTTGGGGGCCCCATGACCAGGGGTGCCTGGGCCCGGGATGTCCACTGATGTCCCCGTGGCCACTGGGGTCTCAGAGAACACTCGCGTGGCCTGCTCTGTGCCAGCTGCGGACAGAGCAGAGCAGCCTTTCTCCAGCGAGGATTGTGGCTGCTTAGCACCAGGCCCGACTTGCCTCCTAGCAAGCTCCACTTTCAGAATCCTGGTCCCCAGGGACTCTGGTGCCCGGTGTTAGCTGTCTTCCGCCATTTCTGCTGGTCGCCTTGGCACCTGCTCTGGGTAACCCTTTTACCCGACTCTTCTAGCTGGACAGACCCAGTTCCCCTGGCTGGGCCCAGTTCCCTTCTGGCCGAGGCCACATTTCCTTCATGCCCTCTAAGTTACTGGGGTGAAAGGCACCAGTTTGGGGAACAACAGGCCAGAGGAAGTGGCATGAATGGGGAAGGGTCGTGGGGAAAATGGTGCGGACCACGCTGCTGGCCCATGCTGGACCAGGGCGGGGAGCCATTTGGAAATGGAAATAAATCTCTGGTTTAGGCTATTTTCCTCCTACACATTTCAAATTTGGTTTTATTTTGTTTTAGTTTTTTTTTTTCCCCACACCAAGCCATGCTCAGGGGTTACTCCTGACTCTGCACTCAGGAATTACTCCTGGTGATGCTCGGGGAACCATATGGAATGCCGGAGATAGAACCCAGGTTGGCCAAGTGCAAGGCAAATGCCCTACCCAATGGACTATCACTCCGGCCCCAGTTTTTGTTTTTTTTTTTTTTTTTTTGTTTTGAGCCACACCAGGTGATACTCAGGGCTCACTCTGGCTCTGCACTCAGGGATCACTCTTGGCACTACTCAGAGGCCCACAGACCTTCTGGATGCTGGGGATCAAACTGGGGAAGCACAGGCTGTGCAAATGCCTGAACTGCTGCACGATAGCTCCAGTCCTTAAATGCATTTTTACAGCAGGGAGGGAGACTAGAGCTCAACGTGCAGACAGTGCTAACGTTTTCTAAAAAATCCAGTTGAATAACCAAAGTAAAAATACAGAACCAGAGTGATAGCCCGGCAGGTAGGGCATTTGCCTTGCCTGCGCCAGCCCATGCCGGCCCCGGTTCGATCCCCAGCATCCCATATTGTCCCCGAGCACCGCTAGGGAGTAATTCCTGAGTGCAGAGCCAGGAGAAACCCCCTGAGCATCACCGGTGTGACCCAAAAAAGCAAAAAAAAAATAAATAAATAAATAAAAATTAAATACAGCAGGGAGGCATTTGCCTTGCACTCAGCAGACCAGGGTTCGATCCCTGGCATCTCATATGTCCCCTAAGCTCCACCAAGAATAATTCCTGAGTGCAGAGCCAGGAGTGACCCCAGAGCACAGCTGAGTGAGACTCCCAGAAAACAGGGACCAGCTGAAATTGGGGAGCTTTCCACAGGATGCTGTGGCAAGGCCCCACCAGCTGCCTCTCACCCAGGGGCCCCCTCAGGAGAGCAGCCAGCACCGCCCACCCCCTTCCTCAGTTTCCATCATGTGACCCCTGGGTCACGGGCAGCTCGGAGCACAGATGGGACTGAAACCTCAAAAACGGAAGTGCGCGTGGTTTCCACAGGGAGATAGAGAAGACGTCTGGCGGTGTCACCCACAAGGCGCCCGAGCACCCAGCGCTCTCAGCCCTGGGACGGCCAAGAGGGGGATGCAGGGGGGGAGGAGAAGCTCCAGAACCTACCTCCAAGCCCCACCCCCACATGGCACCTTCCCGTCATCATAGTCCTCAGAAAGTGGCGGGGCTGTCTCCTGTCCTGGCAGAAGCTTGTTTGCGGTGATGCCACACAGGGTTCTGCAGTCAGGGATCATTTGGGGCTGAGGACCAGAGAGGGCGCTGGAGATAGACCCAGGTGACTGAGGGCCAGGCAAGAGCCACCTAGCTCGGCTCTCCATCCCGGATTTATCTATTATTATTATCATCATCATCATCGTCACGGCAGAGCCTGGCAAGCTACCCGTGTTTTATTTGATATGCCAAAAAACCAGTAACAATTATGGACCCCATTCCCATGACCTGATGGAATGGTTTGAGGCTTTTCCTGTTCCTGGAGCAAAGCAGATGTCCCTGCGGTACACCTCGCTTGCAACAGGACGTATGGAGATGTTACTGGTGCCCGCTCGAGCAAATCGATGAACAACGGGAAGACAAGTGAAGTGATACAAGTGATCATCATCATCATCATCATCATCATTTGGCTTTTTTGGGTCACACCTGGCAATGCTCAGGGGTTACTCCTAGCTCTGCATTCAGGAATTACTCCTGTCGGTGTTTGAGGGACCATATGGGGTGCCGCAGATTGAACCCAGGTCAGCAAATTGCCTACCCACTGGACTATCGCTCTGGCCCCAAACTTTTTAAAATGCTGAAAAGGGGCCAGAGTGATAGTCCAGTGGGTAGAGCACTTGCCCTGGCCTGCAGCTGACCCGGGTTTGATCTCCATGCCCCATATGGCTCCCTGAGCACAGCAGAGCCAGAACAAAGCCCTAAATACCACTCCACGGGATCAAAACAAAGCAGACAATGAAAAGGGACAGAGATACTGCAGGAACTAGGCCCTTGCCTTGCATGTGCTTGGCCTCGGCTGCATGCTGCAGTGGCCTGGGCTTGAACCACAGCCTCCTCATGCAAATCTACGCTGATTTAGGGGGCAAACTCCCTATCCCAGACGGGCACTCTGGCCCCTTGTTAGGCCATCGCTGACTCACCAGAAGCAGGAAGTGTAGAAAGTTGATTAGAGCTGAGCGCAGAGGACCCTCGAGGCAGAGACTCAGAGAGTCCAGCGCTGAGAGCCCACAAGTCAGTGACTTGGAGCCCACAGAAAAGTGAAAATCTAAGCATTAGAGACTCAGCGCTGAGGGTTCCCAAGCCTTAGAGACTTGGAACTCCGGGTCACTGAGGCTTTTGCATTTTATACACTCTGAGGGTCCCATAAGATGAGTTTCTACGTTCCTACTTTTTTTCCCCCAGCTTTTTGGGTTACACCCAGTAATGCTCAGGGGTTACTCCTGGCTCTGCACTCAGGAATTACTCCCTGGTGGTGCTCAGCCAACCATATGGGATAGCGGGACTCGAACCAGGTCAGCTGTGTGCAAGGCAAACACCCTGCCCGCTGTGCTATCGCTCCAGCCCATGCATTCCTGCTCTTATCTAAGCCAGAGCGAAAGTACAGAAGCAAACTGGGCAGTTAGTTCCATCTGGCTTTCTGGCCTTCTAGTTTTCAAAATAACGAACCACAAGGTCAGGTTTGCGAATCTCAACACAGTCATGAGGAAATTCATCCCTCACGTCCTCCTTGCTCGTTTCTGGTGACATCCCATTATCTGTGACCCAATGTCTGGACATTTATGTTTATGCTCTTGGGGTCTGGCACATTTTTCGTACTAGGTTGTAAACTCATGACCCTGAGGCACAGAATGGGGTCACAGCTTTCACCTTTATTTAAAAAAAATTATTACTGTCTCATGAACTGTTGAGGTTCATCAGTAAAGCTCGAGATGAGAGCCACTACTGAGAGTGTACACACCTACGGCAGAGCCTGGCAAGCTACCCGTGTTGTATTTGATATGCCAAATACCAGTAACAATTATAGACCTCATTCCCATGACCTGCAGGAATGGTTTGAGGCTCTTCGTGTTCCTGGAGCGAGCAGATGCTATGGAGTATGGAGTATGGAGTATGGAGATGTTACTGGTGCCCGCTCGAGCAAATCGATGAACAACGGGAAGTGTTACACGTGTAACTGTCTCATTATCACATATCTGGTTGGCCCGTTCTACCACCTTTCCCCAGAGCACCCCAGAACTGCTCCAGCAGGCTGGGGTGTGCTGAGGGGTGGTAGCAGCTTGCTCCCTGCTCGCTCAGCCTGACCGCCTGGTTTCAGTTCTGGTCCAGCACTCATGTCTCCACCCCACAGCTGCCCCAGGGTGAGGGCCTGGAGATTTGGGGAAGAGAAAACGCCTTTTGTCTCCCCTTCAGCCTCCAGCAGCTGCAGGCTCTGCCCAGCCCAGCAGCATCTGAGCTGGCAGAAACAGCCTGGCAGCAAGATTATTCTGAAGGAGCCCGAGCCTGGGGTGCCCTGATGCCCCCATTTGCATACTAGCTCCCTGGACAGGCAAGTGAGGGGCCGGCTCCCTCCCCCATGCTGAGATCACAGCCAGTAGGTCCCTGTGATTTGTACTCCCGGGAGGAAGAAGTGTCTGGTATATCGATGAGGAGTGGCAAGGGGGCTGATTCCCATCCAGGGTCAAACCTTTATGTTTCATGGGGCCAAAGCAACAGCACAGCAGGGAGGGTGTTTGCCTTGCACGGCAGACTCCCGTTCAATCCCAGGCATCCCATATGATCCCCTGAGCACCGCCAGGAATGATCCCTGGCTGGAGTGAGGAGTAACCCGTGAGCGTCGCCAGATGTGACCCAAAAAAGAAAAAAAAACAATCTTTTTTTGTTCTGAAAGGGGGAGAGGGCTCAAGGCTGAGCAGACAGTTTGCCTGGGGGTCCCCACAGTGGGGTCCCCCTGAGCACTGCTCCCCACTCCCCCATAAGAGAAACAGGAAACAGAAGCAATAGAGTGAGGGGGCTGTGTAATTACTGGCAGCAACATGGAGCATGGAATCATTTTACTGTCTCACACACACACACACACACACACACACACACACACATACATGCCACCTTTGCCCGTTGCAAAACCCCAAGGAGAGTTTCAATTGTTCTGTGGCATTAGAAAATATCCACCACCACACACAAATGACCCCTGAGGTGGGGGCTGCGAAATTGGTGGGATCCACTATCATTAGACTATGTTTTCTCTCTCTCTCTCTCTCTCTCTCTCTCTCTCTCTCTCTCTCCCTCCTCTTTCTTTCCTCTCTCATCTCTTTCCTCTCCTCTCTTTCCTCTCTCTCTCTCTCATTCTCTCTCTCCCTCTCTCTCTCTCTCTCTCTCTCTCTCTCTCTCTCTCTCTCTCTCTCTCTCTCTCTCTCTCTCTCTCTTTCCCTGCCCAGGGATTACTTCTGTCTCCCGGCCCAGGGATCACGCTGAGGGGCACAGGGAGCCTCTACAGTGCTGCTGAGACCCGACAGGAGTAATTCCTAAGTGCAGAGTCAGGAGTAACCCCTGAGTATTGCTGGATGTGACCCAGAAAAAGAAAAAGATTTTAAAATATTCTTTTTAACATTTATTTTATTTATTTATTTATTTTTTTTTTTTTTGCTTTTTGGGTCACACCGGTGATGCTCAGGGGTTACCTCCTGGCTCTGCACTCAGGAATTACTCCTGGCGGTGCTCGGGGACCATATGGGATGCCGAGGATCGAACCCGGGCGGGGCCGGCACGGCCGGGGCCGGCACCGGCGCGTGCAAGGCAAACGCCCTACTCGCTGGGCTATCGCTCCAGCCCCTCTTTTTAATATTTAAAGATGATCTAAGAAAAAAGAAAACCAAGGTGGACTTGGACTATTAGAACAGACAGTGACTCGGCCTACTACTGAGAGTATCCCACCCGCACGGCAGAACCTGGCAAGCTACCCGTGTCGTATTTGATGTGCCAAGGCCCAGTAACAATTATAGACCTCATTCCCATGACCTGAACGAATGGTTTGAGTCTCTTCGTGTTCCTGAAGCGGCGAGCAGATGCCCTTGGGCTACACTAGCACGACAGGATGTATGAGATGTTACTGGAGCCCGCTCCAGCAAATCGATAAACAACAGGAAGACAAGTGATACAAGTGATGCAGTGCTAGAGACTCAACCCAGGTCGACGCTTGCAAGGCACAAGCACCTTCCCCAGCTCTCCTATCTATGTCTCTGGCCCCATGGTCCTTTGTTTTTTAAACTGCAGTACTGGGAACGATGAAACCCAGGGTCTCTCACATAGAGAGCCAGTGCTCTCCTGCTGAGTTACTGCCAAAGTTACTGCCCTTTATTCTTGGGGTGCCTCCCTCTAGCCCTGTCTGTCCCCTGCAGAGATCCAGAGGTCCCTTCTGCAGCAGACGTCAAGGCCCAAGGCCCAAGGCCCAAAGTGGAGTCCAGCTCTCATGGTCCTGGGAGAAACTATGAGAAACCACACTGCCACCGTGTGGACACTTGTGCATATAGCGGCAGCCGAGGGCCCCTGCTACCTACCCAAGGGGGATTGCTCCTCCAGGAGCCTAGATTCGCTGACAGCACCTTAGAGCCGAGCCAGATCAGTGTGAGAGGCGAAATCTTCTGAACGTCCACTTCCTTTGGTCTGGATGGCCTCATATGAACAGCTTAGCCTCTGTGCCTCAGTTTCCCCATCTGTAAGAAGAGCTCTGTAATGAGGCAACCTCACAGGGATATATAGTGATTGGATGAGTGAATACATCCGGACTTTTTCCACATCTGGACTTCCCTCTCATCACAACTCCACCCAGCAGACCAGACTATCACAGCCTGGATCATCGACACCCACCCGGCAGCAGTTTTTTTTTCAATCCGGCCCAGGTATGCTGAACCAGAGAGTCCCAGACATGGGGCAGAGCTGCTACTTGCTCTCCCTGTGCACAGCCGCTCATGAGGTGCTCAGGAGGCATGGCGGGTTCTAGCCCTGGCCTGCCACCCCAGCAGAGCCTCACAACAAGCCAGACGACCCCCTACTCCATGGGGGCCGCCATTTTCCACATCCGGGCTTCCCTCTCGTCCACAACTCCACCCAGCAGACCAGACTATCACAGCCCGGCTCGCTACCCGCCCCGCTACCGGCCGCGCGGTTCATCAATAAATGCTCTATTTAGAGGTGACTACAACAGTATGCCACCCGTACGGCAAGCCTGGCAAGCTGCTCGTATAGTATTTGATATGCCAAATACCAGTAACATTTATATTAGGTCATTCCCATGACCTAATATAATGGTTTGAGGCTCTTTATGTTCCTAGAGCAAGCGGATGCCCTTGGGCTCTACTAGCATGAGACAGGACATATGGAGATATTACTGGTGCCCGCTCTAGCAAATAGATGATAAACGGGAAGATAGTGATAGTGATGAGTGAATACATGGAAAAGATGCTTAGAACAGCGCCAGGGGCTTGCAATTCTTCAAAAAAAGGCATCTTACACCCCTCAGCCATGGCCCACAGTAAAAACACACTCTGAGGGCTGTAGCAATAGAACAGCGGGTGGTCTTCACCTTGCCTGCAGCAGACCCAGGCAGGAGCCCTGAAACTTTATTTGGTTCCCCAAGCTCATCAGGAGTGGTCCCTGAGATCTTTTTTGGGGGACAATAACCCCACCCTGCAGAGAACCGCTGAGGCGCCCCACACAAAATCTGGGAGCAGAGTCAGGGTTCCTCTTCTGCCCCAGGGGATCGGCGGCCGGCGGATGGAGAAAGATGCGAGAATCCAGCAAAGTTTCAAAATGCTTTACTTGGGGCCGGAGAGATAGCCCAGCGGGTAGGGCGTTTGCCTTGCACGCAGCCGGCCCATGCTGGCCTGGGTTCGATCCCGGCATCCCATATGGTCCCCGAGCACCGCCAGGAGTTATTCCTGAGTGCAGAGCCAGGAGAAACCCCTGAGCATTGCCGGATGTGACCCAAAAAGCAAAAAAAAAAAAAAAATGCTTTACTTCACACAGGTTCTGGCACACAAATCAGCAATAGGAAAAACCCCGAACTTAGGGTTCCTGGCTGGGTCCCAGCCATGTGTAGCTATTTCTTCGATGCTTTTGAAGGCGTTCCAGGCCGCTCTCTTCCATCTGCGCAGCTCAGGTTTTAAGTGTTCATCAAATCATGTTGACTTCTCGACCTAGGTACACATAACTGCTGCATTCAGAGATGTTTGTTCCACTGAGAGTGAATGGGGCCTCTGGAACTAGTTCTTTTTTTTATTATTTTGCTTTTGGGGTCACACCCAGCGACATTCAGGGGTTACTCCTGGCTCTGCACTCAGGAATTACTCCTGGCGGTGCTTAGGGTACCCCATGGAATGCCAGGGATTGAACCCGGGTCGGTGAAGGCCGCGTGCAAGGCAAACGCCCTACCCGCTGGACTATCGCTCCGGCCCTGGAGCTAGTTCATTTTTCATGAACATTGTTTTGTTGAGATTCAGCTGTAGATCTACCTACAGTAGATAGGTCTACTGAATCTATTCAGGATAGGTCTACTGAATAGACATTTCTTATTTTGGGGGCAGCTTTCAATGGTGCTTGGGGCTTCTCCCAACTCATTACTCCCTGGCAGTACTCAGGGGACCATGAAGGGCAGGACTACAAGCCAGGGCCCCTGCACGCAAAGCATATGCTCTACTTTTTTATTTTCTTTCGGGGTCACATGCAGCAATGCTCAGGAATTACTCCTGGCGATGCTCGGGGGACCATATGGGATGCCAGGGATTGAACCGGGTCGGTCGTATGCAAGACAAACACCCTCCCCACAGTATAATCTCACCAGGCCCACATATTTTTTTTCTTAAGCCAACTGTTGTCTCTCAGATAATGGCTTTCTAGCATCAGGCACCTGGATGTCAGATTCAAGAACCAATTTACCAAGGGACAGAAGAAAAGCATTTCAAATTGACCCAATGGGCTGGAGTGACAGTCCTGCAGGGAAGGCATTTGTCTTGCATTTTGCTGACCAGGTTCGATCCCCGGCATCCCATCTGGTCCTGGCACTGCCAGGAGTAATTCTTTTTTTTTTTTTTTGGGTCACACCTGGCGATGCTCAGGGGTTAGTCCTGGCTCTGCACTCAGGAATTACTCCTAGCGGTGCTCAGGGGACCATATGGGATGCCGGGGATCGAACCCGGGCCGGCATAGGCCGGCCGCGTGCAAGGCAAACGCCCTACCCGCTGGGCTATCGCTCCGGCCCCATCCAGGAGTAATTCTTGAGTGCAGAGTCAGGAGTAACCCCTGTGCATCACTGTCTGTGATCCAAAAAGCAAAAATAAAGTTGAGCTGAGGTAGGTGAGGAAGAAGCACTAATAGGTACTGCCACAGAGATAAGTCATCACTAGATCACTAGACATCCTGCTGTTCATCAATTTCCTGGAGGCGGGCGCCAGTAACATTTCCATTTGACCCTATCACGTGCCAGTGTAGCCCAATGGCATCTACTTGCTTCAGGAATACAAAGAGCCTCAAACCGTTTGTTCAGGGTCTTGACGAAGAAAGAGATAAGTCGTGAGGGGACGTAATGGCAGACATAAGGCATTGGGTAGACAAGCGGTGGCTGACCTGGGACAGGCAGGCATCCAGACCCTTCCCTTCCATGACAGAGACAGTGGGAAGGAAACCCCAGGGCCAGGCAGACAAAGCTTCACCTGGTTCCTCGAAGGCCAGACCTCCAGGTATCATCAGGAGAACTAGGCTGGCGCGGCTGGAGGTGGGGGGGGGGGGGGTGTGTGCGGGGTTTGAAGGGGCAAGTACAGGGTCCCGCTCCCCAGCAACTCCAAGAGACAAGAATGACGGCTGAGGGCCTGAGCGATAGTCCAGCGGGTAGGGCGGTTGCCTGGCATGCAGCCCACCAGGGTTGGATCCCGGCATCCCATATGGTCCCCCGAGCAAAAGCCAGGAGTAATTCCTGAGTGTAGAGCCAGGAGCAACCCCTGAGCATCACCGGGTGTGACCCAAAAAGCAAAAATAAACAAATAAATAAATGGATAAATAAATAAATAAATAAATAAATAAATAAATAAATAAATAAAAAGAAAGAATGACGGCCGAGGAGCACAACGTCAGATGTCACTCTCACATATTGGTAAGCTCGGCTTCTTTTTTTGGCCATACCAAGTGATACTCAGCTTACCCCTGGCTCTGCACTCAGGAGTCATTCCTGGCGGTAGGACTATATGGAATGCCCAGATCGAACCAGGGTCGGCAAACGTCCTACTCGCTGTACTACCTCCAGCCTTCAGCCTCCTTATCCCAAAAAGGCAAAACCTTTATTATTATTATTATTATTATTATTATTATTATTATTATTATTTTTTTGGATCACACCCAGCAATGCTCAGCGGTTACTCCTAGCTCTCTCTGCACGCAGGAATTACTCCTGGCGGTGCATGGGGGACCATACGCGATGCTGGGAATCGTGCCCGGGTCGGCCGCGTGCAAGGCAAAAGCCCTACCCGCTGTGCTATCGCTCCGGCCCCCAAAGGAGCAAAACCTTTAGCAGCTCTAGGAGGCTTCCGAGATAGGGAGTGCGCAGGGCGAGCGCATAACGTTGACCTACAAAGCGACGGCGCGAGCAAATTGCAAAACCTCGCAGCCCGCATCTCCCGCCTCCCTCCGGCTCCCCTTCCGGTGCCACCTCCAGGGCACGCCCCTCCTGCAGTCCCGCCTCCCAGTGAAAGGCCTATGAACTAGTCTCTCCAGGCAGGGGCCCGCCCCCGCTTCCTGTTCCTCAGTGAGTCCCCGCCCCTCTCAGTCTTCCCATTGGCGAAAAATCCTCCCCGCCCCTTTGGGGGCGGAGCTACTAGCTCCCAGTTACCAGTGGCCGAACGTGACTCTAAGGCCCACCCCGAGGAAGTGACGACACGCGTGCCCTTGACGGGCCGGGAGGGCCGGGCTCCGCATCTCTCGCTCGCGCGGCGGGGAGGTAAGGCGTCCGCGGGCATGGCTCGGGGTGGTGTCGCGGCCGAGACTGCGGCGCGCAGGCGCCTTCCTGCCCGGCCTGCGACCGATCGAGGCGGCGGCGGCGCCGGACGGGGCGGGCGGACCTGCCCGTCGGGGTGTCGGGGTCCCGGAGGCCGCCGACAGCCGCCCCCTGCCCTCCGCTCTCAGGTCCCCCACTTGTTGAGACCCTCCCGCTCTCCTGCGCCTCTTGCTTCTTCCTTGCGTGGCTGACAGAGTGCATTTCCCCTGAAAACACTTTTAAAAGAGGAATGGTCGCGCGATTGTGCGGAGGCCCTGGGTGCCCACGTGACCGACTCGTTCACTAGTTGGGTTCACAGTAATTGGGTGTGTCGCGCCGTAGCGGAGCCTCGGGTGCCTCCTCGGGACGGTGAGCAGTTTAGAGAAATGGAATTGCTCCGACGGCACTAAAGCCCGTGTCTCAGCCCTTAGCCCCGCTGGGCAAGCCTCGCCGCTCCCCCTGGACCCAGACTTCCCTCTCCGTTGTCAGCCGAGTTTTGCTGTCCGTGGGCTTCTTCCCTTTGATTCTCCTTCGTCCCTCGTCCCTGCTCCAAAAGTGTCCTTGCATATTTCTGCCAATCCTGAATCTCTGAGCCCCCGTGGGTCCCGAGTTGCCGACTCTTTCTGCTGTGCTAACTTTCCTCCCTCCCTCCCTCCCTCCCTCCCTCCCTCCTTCCTTCCTTCCTTCCTTCCTTCCTTCCTTCCTTCCTTCCTTCCTTCCTTCCTTCCTTCCTTCCTGTGCTAACTTTCCTCTCTCTCCTTCCTTCCTTCCTTCCCTCCTCCCTCCCTCCCTCCCTCCCTCCCTCCCTCCCTCCCGCCCTCCTTTCCTTTATGGGCCACACTGACAGTGCCCTGAAAATGTTTATTCTTGGCTCTGTGCACAGGGACTGCTCCTACAGGTACCATATGGGATGCCTGGGCTTGAACCCGGGTCAGCTGCATGCAAGTAAGCACCGGACCCGCCGCCCTCTCTCTTGACCCACCCCTTGATCTTTCTGCCTCTCCCCCGCAGATGGCTCAGCGGCTGCTTCTGCGGAGGTGTCTGGTCCCCCTCATCTCCCCAAGCCCTCTCATGGACACTTAGCACCGCTCACCTCCAGGGCCTCACAGGCCTCTCGGCCCCTTCCCAGCCATCTGGCACTGCTGCCGTGCCCAGCCCGGTCCATATCCACCACCGAGCCTGTCCGACGACCTTCAACATCCAGGATGGACCTGACTTTCAGGACCGTGTGGTCAACAGTGAGACCCCCGTGGTGGTCGATTTCCATGCACAGTGAGTCCTGGGGGTCCGCAGAAAGCTGGGGTGGGTGGGGGGGCCCCCGGTCATTTGCTGTGTCTGATGGTATGTGAGGGGGAACCTAAGCGGGAGGACGCCCCAGCTCTGCCTCAGAGAGCAGGTGTAGAGGCTGGAGATGGGACAGCAAGGCTGGCAGGGCACTGGCCTCGCCCACGGCCAACCGGGTTCCCCTCTGCTCCTCCCAGCACCACCAGGAGTAAGCCCTGAGCACCCTAACCCTGGGTAAACACCCTGGGTCTGTGTCACCTCGCCTGACTGGCTCAGAGGCGTCTTTGCTGCACGTTGGGTTTGTGTCTCTCCACCCGATTGGCCCAAAGTCATCTTGAGCTTGGCCCCAAGCAGGCCTCTCGTATTAGCGTCTGGCTCTTGGTGCCGGCCTCTTCCAGCCCTGCAGATAAGCTGATTTCATTTGAGCATCTTGACGGCAAGACTGGGCAAGGCTGGCGGGACGTTATCAGCGCACCCCACCAGTAGTACCCCAGCTTGTCGAGGGTGCTCGTCTGGATACTTTGGTGCCTGTAGCTTTTTTTTTTCTTTTTCTTTTTGGGTCATGCCCAGCAATGCTCAGGAGTTACTCCTGGCTCTGCACTCAGGAATTACTCCTGGCGGTGCTCAGGGGACCATATGGGATGCTGGGGATCGAACCCGGGTTGGCTAAGTGCAAGGCAAATGCCCTCCCTGCTGTGCTATCGCTCCGGCCCCCAATGCCTGTAGCTTTGCGATCATCTGCCCGGCCCTCAGCTTGTGGGGCCTGGCTGTGTAGCCGCTGGACAGCGCCCTGAGTACTCAGTGCCGGGAAGGGCGGTGTGTGGTGAGTTACCGGTGGGGCGGCTTCCAGGGCAGCCATTCCTGTGCAGACCACACCTCACTGTTCTGCCGAGGCCTGTGAGGACCTGCACCCCCTTTCTTCTCAGAACCCCAGTGGGTTCTGGGGTTTTCAGGAGTCTTGAATGGATTGAAATCTCTGAACGGTGGCCGAGAGATAGTACAGCGGGTAGGGCGCTTGCCTTGCGAGGCTGACCTGGGGTCTTTCCCAGCACCCCATAGGGTTCCCCAAACACTGCCAAGAGTGATCCTTGAATACCTGCGAGTACAGTTAACACACAAAATCTCTGAGCGGGAAGGAGCCTTCAAGGCTGAGTGAGAAAGTAGCCAGTCCTGCAGCATCTGGGACGGTGACTCTCCAGAGTGGACAGCAGGTGCGCTGTGAACTTGTCCCTCAGTGACAGGCACCTCCCTGGGTGCCTCCTGCTGCAGATGGCCGCCTGCCCAGGAGTATGAGGTGCGGCCAGCAGGGCCAGGGGGGTGCTGGGACCCTCAGGCTGTCTTGGGGACCCCCCATAGCCTGGGAGGGGGTGTCTTGTTTTTTCCTAGAGCTCTGGGGACGTGGCGCCCTTGGCAGCCGTTCCACTGAGGGTCGCACCTGCCCTCACACAGTGGCCACGCTGGACACGGCTGAGAAGGACATATGAATGTCCTACTCTGCTGCCGCTGAACTGGAACTTTACCCAGCACATCCGTTTATTTCTTTTTTATTCTTCAGCTTTTTTGGGGTCACACCCTGCGATGGTCAGGGGTTACTCTCGACTCCCAACTCCGACACTCCGGGAATTACTCCTGGCGGTGCTTTGGGGACCAAGTGGGATGCCAGGGTTGAACCTGGGTCAGGTCGGCAGCGTGCAAGGCAAACGCCCCCATACTATCACTCTGGTCCCCGTTTTTTCTTTTTTTGGTTTTTGAGTCACACCAGGCAGTGCTCAGGGATGGCTCTGCCTTCAGGGATGGGGGATGCCTTGGGGTGTCAGGGATTGAACCACAGTAGGCTACATTGTAGCAAGGCAAGTTCCTTACTGCCTGTACTGTTTCTTGAGCCCTGAATGTATATTTCTGGGAGGATGCTCCCAAGCAGTGCTCAGGGTCTTGGGGTTTCACTCCCAGTGACTCCTAGTCAGGGATGTTCAAGACAACATCAGCCCTGCCCGGGGCCCCGGCTTCTGGGGATCAAGCCAGGACCGTGTGCCGTGCCCTTGACCAGGTGCTAGTCTCCTGACCTAAAACTAACTTACACCCTTTTTTTTTTTTTTTTTTTTTTTGGGTCACACCTGGCTATGCTCAGGGGTTACTCCTGGCTCTGCACTCAGGAATTACTCCTGGCGGTGCTCGGGGGACCATATGGGATGCTGGGGATCCAACCCAGGCCGGCACAGGCCGGCCGCGTGCAAGGCAAACGCCCTACCCACTGGGCTATCGTTCCGCCCACTTACACTCTTTTTTAATTTTTTTTTTCCCATTTTGGGTCACACCTGGCAATGCTCAGGAGTTACTTTGGCTCTGCACTCAGGAATTACTCCTCGCAGTGCTCAGGGGACTGTATGGGATGCTGAGGGTCGAACCGGGTCAGCCACGTGCAAGGCAACTGCCCTACCTGCTAGACTATCGCTCTGGCCCCTAACTTACACCCTTTTGTAATTTTTTTTTTAATTTTTTTTGGGCCACACCCAGAGGTGCTCAGAGCCTACTCATGGCTCTGTGCTCAAAGATCCTGCCTGGCGGTACTCGGGGACCCTTTTTGGGTTTTACAGATCGAACCCTGGTTGGTCACATTCGAAGCCTACTTCCTCCCCACTGCTCTGTCATTCCGGCCCAAACCTTGCTTTTTTTTTTTTTTTTTTTTTTTTTGGACACACCTGGTGATGCCCAGGGGTTGCTCCTGGCTCTGCACTCAGGATCCTGGCAGTGCTCAGGGGGCCATATGGGATGCCAGGGATTGAACTCGGATCGCCACGTGCAAGGCAAACGCCCTCCCCGCTGAACTCTCACTCTGGTCCCTGAAGCCCCACATTTTTAAAAGTCCAGGGCCCGTGGTGACCCCCAGTTGCAGAGTATTGCGTCCGGCACGTCCACAACACGGGTTAATATTCAAACACAGAACAGAGATAACGGGGCAAAGGATCCCTCCAGGAGCAGGTCATGGGAGGCTCCAGGGACAGTGGCTGCAGCGATGAGCACTCGAGTGATTGACGCGCCCCTACCCCGCCCCAGGTGGTGTGGCCCCTGTAAGATCCTGGGCCCGCGGTTGGAGAAGATGGTGGCCAAGCAGCATGGGAAGGTGGTGATGGCCAAGGTGGACATCGATGACCACACAGACCTCGCCCTGGAGTATGAGGTATGGCCAGCAGGGCCGCAGGGGGTGCTAGGACCCTCAGGCCGTCTTGGGGACCCTCACACACCCATAGCCTAGGGGGGTGTCTTGGTTTTTCCAAGAGCTCTCAGGACTTAGCGCCCTTGGCAGCCATTCGACCGTCTGTCTGTCCGTCCGTCCGCCCCTCCCGGGGGGTGGCTGCTTCTGTCTCCTGCCAGATGGTTTTCTGAGACTCCCACTCCCATGTCCCTCGCGACGCAGGCGCAGCTGGGGCGCCCCACCCCATGGCAAGCATTTCAGTTGGGTGACGCAGGATGAGCTGCTGGTCCGAGTCTTGAAGGAGAGAACTGGGGGGTGGGCGGAGGGCCCAGGAGAAGTGGCATCGCCCACCGAGGGGGAGACCCGGTGGGGCGGCGCGGTGCTTCCGGCTGCCGTGTTGTCGGGCCGAGCCGTCCTTCCTGTGTGCAGGTGGCTCGTGGCAGTGCCGCCGCTGCTTTGGAAGGGTGCGCTGGTGAGGCCAGGGGTTCCTCTGGCTATGGTGGGCACATGTGCTTGGGCCACGGCGTCCCCCAAGAGCCCCTGAAAGGCCAGCGGCCATGTTTGGCACCACGGACAGGGCCACAACCCACACAGGCAGGTTTCCCACATTCTGCTCTTTGGGGTTGGGGCTTCGGGAGGTGGTTCCACGAGGGCCCAGTGGTGAGTGTGGGAGTCTGGGAGGGGAGAGGGCCATCGGCACATCCGCGGCCACCCTCGGAGCCCCCTGGCAGGTGTGCCAGTAAAACTTGACAGGGGGCCAGAGCAATAGCACAGTGGGAGGATGTTTGCCTTGCACGCAGCCGCCGGGCTCAATCCCTGGTATCCCATAGGATCCCCTGAGTACCACAAGGAGTAATTCCTGAGCATGGCTTGGTGTGACCCAAAAAAGCAAAAAGTAAATAAATGAATGCATGAATGAATAAATGAACACACAAATAAAGCGAATGAATGAATGAATGAATGAATGAACGAACGAACAAACAAACGAAACAAATTGGTTTTCTAGGAGAGCCCCAAATTCTGGGTCTCTGCTCCTTTCCTCCTGGCTAGCAGTGACAGAAGTGGGGTCTGCGTCCTGTCTCGGGCTCTGGCCCCTATTATCCCAGGCAGGGCCCACCTCCCGCCAGCCCCTGGGACAGGAACAGGGCTGGCTGCCCAGTGCCGGGTGCTGGAGCACTGGGCAGGCACATGGGATGCGGTGAGACTCTCAGGGCTCGGGGGTGCAGTGGGTCACTCCCTCGGCTCTTTGTCCAGGACACTCTTGTTTGTCTGACCCCTGGTGCCCCGAGCTTCCCTTTGTGCCACCGCCCAGGAGGGGAGGGCACAGCCGGGCGCTGTCCAGCGGATGCGCCCCCTGCCAGCCCTGTGCCGGGAACTCGCTGGCGGCTGTGGAGAGCCAGAAGTAGCCTGTCCCTGCCCGACCCATCCTGCCTGCACCTCGATCAGACCTGGTCAGTGGGCTGTGGGGGTCCTTACCTGACGCCCCTCCCTCTGACCACTGCTGCCGCCCTCGGGCCGCTGGGCCGTGGCTCGTGACTCTGGCTCCTGTTTTGCCAGGCCCAGGCAGGCAGGTGCCCTGGCAGCCAGGCGAGTATCCCTGGGGCAGCCTCCCCCAGGGCCTGGGGCTTCTCCACCTATGGGGGCACTTGCTGCTCAGGGCCTGGGCAGGGGCTTTGCACGCGAGAGTTCTGAGTTCCGTCCGTGTTTCACCCCAGTACTTGGGATCCAAGAAATCCGGGCTGGAGCAACAGCACAGCGGGGAGGGTGTTGGTCTTGCACGCGGCCAACCCGGGATTCGATCCCGGCATCCCATATGGTCCCGGGCACCGCCAGGAGTAATTCCTGAGTGAAGAGCCAGTAGTAACCCCTGAGCGTAGCCGGCTGTGACCCAAAAAAAAAATATATCCCAGTCAGGGAGTTAGTTCAACCCTAGCCCTCCTGCGCCTTACCTCACCACCCACCCCTTCAGGGTGAGCCCCTGCCCCTCGCTTCCATGTCTCCTAAGGCAGAGGCAAGGCTTAGGAGGATCTCCTGGGCGCTCCCACACTCTGGGTCCGCAGTTTCCCCAAGCATCCGCAATTTCTCATGCGGTGCTCAGGGCTTGCTCCTGGCTCTGCTCAGGGATCTCATGGGGTTCAGGGGCCACATGGGATGCCAAGGATCGGGCCGGGTTGGCTGCCTATAGGCAGACGCTCTCCCCATTGGACTGTCTCTTCGCCCCCTCGTGTTCCCTCTCTGAGACTCTGCAGCACTTCAGGCAGGTCGCTTGGGGCCGTTGGCCGGAATGGGCCTTGGCCCAGCTCTGCCCCCTCCCTGTGCTGTCTCTGGCCGGGGCCGTGGGGCTGGGTCAGTGTCACGCCTCCACCCTGCCCAGCTTCCCCTGACCCCTCCGTGGGGGCCCAAACCAACTGTCTAGAAGCTTCTCGGGGACTGTGGCTTATCCAGTGGTCTCTGAGCCAGGAGCAGGGAACGGGGCCATGGGTTCCCCAATGCTAAGGAAGCCCCCGTGTGGTGAGGTCCCTGGGGGGGGGGCTGTCTTTAGGCTCCTCAGCAGTCACAAATGGGTGAATTGGGGTGAGCCAGGAGGGGACTTGGGAGCGTTGAGCTCAGCAGCCGTGGGTGGGCTGTAGACCACTGGCAGGGAGCCCCCTTCCCTCATACCCACACTTGAGCCCTGAGCTCATGGTGGTCTTAGCCCAGGCGAGGAGGGTTCCTCCATCTCCCCAGCCTCCACTTCCGGCCCCTTCAGGATTATGGCTAGCATGTGGGTGGCTGTGTGCATGAGGAATGTGTGGGGTGTGTATGTGTGTGTGTGTGTCTGTCTTGGCGGGTGTGCAAATGTAGGGTGGGTGTGGGATTGGTCTCATGGAGAGGCGTGAGGCAGCCAGGCCCTTCCCTGGAGCCACCAGGCGCGTGTGCAGGCTTGCCCAGAGGACCCATGGCAGCAGACCCTCTCCCCACCCAGTCAAGCACAGAACTTGGGAGCCGCCTATCACGTGACCATTGCCTGTGCAGGCCACTAGGGGGCATCAGAGACCCTTGCCCAGCGGGCCTGGTGTGGTGTGGCCTGAGGCTGCTTGTCGTCCCCCATCCGCACTTTCTCCCCAACCTGGAGACACGCAGGCTCACGGGGCCCTTTATGCCTCACGCCACCACCGGTGCCAGAGGTGAGAGTGACAAGGACAGGCCACTTGGAGCTCAAGCAGTGACGTGCATGGTCAGCCCACCCTCACGGCCCAGGACTGGAAGGGGCTAAGACACTCGCGGAGGGAGGCAGTGGGGTCTTTGTGGCCTCTCCTGTGGGTGACCCCCCCCAAAGCCCACTGGGACAGGGGTGCTGCACCTGCCCCATGGCCCTTGAGTGGACAGTGGTTCTGTCCATGGGTGGCGGTTGCCCGGGCTAGCCTGCATTTCTCTGTATTTGGCCCCTGGCGTGTGAGGTTCCTGCATCCCAAGGTACCGTGTGGGCTGCAGGATGATAGGGGCATGCGCGGACCTCTTCCATGTCCATATCCGCCTGCTCTGATGCCCACAGAGCCGGGCAGGGCGCCAGGCAGCAGCAGGGGCACGGTGCCAGGGCAGCAGTGGCCTCTGCCTGCCCATCAGCTCTCCCTGAGGGAGCCTGCACGTGGCCCCAGCCCCAGGAGAGGGATGTCAGTGATGGAAGGAGCTGCCCCTGGGAGCGGCTACTGCCCGGCTCGTGCAGGCCCTGGGCTGGCCCTCCCTGACGTGGCCTCTGGCCAGCCCTTGAGCGTCACTGTGCTGGGCCAGCGCTCCTACATGGTCTCACTATGGGGACCCCGGGAGCCTGACCCGATGCCGCAGAGTGCCTGGAGTTGAGAGAGTGACCACAGGGCCCAAGCCAGGGTCAGCCAGCTCAGCGGGATGTTTAGGCCTATGGGCACGCCCAGTGGTATTTCTGCATTCAGGGTACCCTACGCAGTGCTGAGGATCGAACTGGGGCAGCCCGTGCAAGGCAAACATCTGCGGCCCTGTCCTCTTCCAGGCCCCTGACCTCGGCTTATGTAGGAACCTTGATCCCCCAATCCTGAACCCTTAAGGCAAAACCATAGTGAGGCAGAGGGCACTGTGGTGCGGAGGTCACAGTGCCAGGCTCAGATCTGGGCAGTCCTGTCTGGGGTCCACCCGCAGCCCGGGCAGCAGTGCAGCCCCATGGGCTAATTCCATCTCGCCCGTCATTCCAGTGAAACCACGGGCCCATGAGTCAGCCCGTGCGGTCGGCGCGGAGGAGGCGGGGAGGGACACTGCCAAGAGCCCACAATGGAAAATTCCCCGAGGGCAGCCCGGCCCTGCGGGACGACCCCCTCCTCTCTGAGTGCGTGGCCCCCTTTGTCTCTTCCTCCCTCCCAGGTGTCAGCTGTGCCCACCGTGCTGGCCATCAAGAACGGAGACGTGGTGGACAAGTTCGTGGGCATCAAGGACGAGGACCAGCTGGAGGTCTTCCTGAAGAAGCTCATCGACTGAGCGCAGGGGAGCGCCGGCCGCACTCGCAGACCTGGAGCCTTCCAGCCGCCCGGGGCCTGGTGCTGCTGCTCGCCTCGGGGTCTTCCGTCCGCTCTGCCGCCCGTGGCTGGTTACCGGCCAGCCCCCATGACCCCCTGTCCCCTCGGAACCCCTGGGCCCGGCTCAGCAACCTCTTGCCGTCCTTTCCTGCTGCTGTTTTGTAAAAAGAAAAAAAAGAAAACCCAGCCAGCGAGAGGAATAGCCAATACTCTCATTTTATGTAGGTCTGTAATAAAGAACTTTCTGTGACCCCTTCTGCCGTGAAGGGCAGACCCCGGCCCCACACTCAGTGACCTATAGCCGCGCCCCTCTCCATCACCCACCCCATTGGGCCAGCCCCGCCCTGCTCCCCACCAATTGGCTGGTTCTGGGAGCAGGAGGCAGAATTGTGAACCGCGGACCAATAAACAGGTTTGCACTGACTGCAGCTTCCGATCTGCGCCGCCTTGCCCAGGCTGGGCTGCACCCTTCGTTCCACAGCCCCGGGCGGCTGGCACACATGCCAGTTTCATTGCCCAAAACTGTCCAGAACTGATGGGCACATGGCCTCTCCCTTGAGGCACCTGGGGGAGCCCAGCGTCCTCCCTGGGTGCAACCTCAGGAACACCCTCAACAGGTGCTCCGCTGCCTCTTTGCTCAGGGTTTACTCCGGGCTCTGTGCTTAGGGTTTACTCCAGGCTCTGTGCTCAGGGTTTACTCCAGGCTCTGTGCTCAGGGTTTACTCCAGGCTCTGTGCTCGGGGTTTACTCCAGGCTCTGTGCTCGGGGGTTTACCCCCAGGCTCTGTGCTCGGGGTTTACCCCCAGGCTCTGTGCTCGGGGTTTACCCCAGGCTCTGTGCTCGGGGTTTACCCCAGGCTCTGTGCTCGGGGTTTACCCCAGGCTCTGTGCTCTCGAGGATCACTCGTGCTGCTTGGGAGAACTATACGCAGTGGCGGGATCAAAGCCAGCTCAGCCCTTGCGCCTTCCTTGCTTTGCAACCTCTGGCCTCCATTCTCCCGCCTCTTTCCAACTCCTCTCCCCCCGGGGAACTGCGCGGCACTGCAGCTGGATGCCAGGGGCCTTCATTGGGGGGTGTCATGGATGACACCCCTTTGGCGCTAGGGTAACAGGCAGCTGCTGTGTGGCTTCCCTGTCCCATGGGGGGTCGTCTGAGCCTATGCTGGGCATTGAAGGGCCTTGCCCAGTGGGGGGAAGAGCCAGGGCTCACATGAAGCTTGTGCCGTGTAAATCAACCTGTCCACACTGGGGCAAAGGTGGGTGCCAAGGCTCAGAGCAGGGTGGCAGCCTCGTCATTCCCTTTGTCATGAGACCCCCTGGGGCAGGCTGTGGACCTTGTCTAAGATGAGGCCTGCGGGCACCTGGCTGGTGTTCTAGGCCGGGCTGGCTGGGCCCCCTGTCATCTCATCAAATAAGGTGCCTGATCTTAATCGACGGGTAGCGGCAGGCCAGGCCGGGGGTGGGGGACTTCCACAACACCCAGCCTCCGGAGCCAGGTCCCCTGTCCAGCCCCCTGCCAGTCCTTAAAAGGTGCCCTTCGCCAAGGCCTTTCTCTGTTCATGACCTCATGCCATTCCTCCCCCGTGAGGTAAGGTGCCACGCCACGCCACGCGCCAAGGAGCCGGCCCAGGGCCATGGACTAGCCCAAGGGTACGTGTGAGGAGGGTGCCAGGGTTGAAGCAGGTGAGGGGCTGGCAGGGAGGCCCCAGGGCCTGAGGTGGGGCCCTGTGTGAGCTCCCGGCCAGCCTTAAAAGGTGTCCCGGGTCCGCAGAGAATAGTGGCTGCCGTGTGCCAGCCTGGCAGTGTGCCATGCAGCTGCTCCGGGCCTGAGTCACTGTGAGCTCAGACACCTCGGGGGATCCCCTGGGGCCGATTCCACACCCTGACCTCCCCAGGGACACACTGGTTCTGTGTCTTCAGCCCGCCCCCATCTGGTTCCCTCCTTGACCTCCCAGCCTGGGGAACTAGGGCTGGGGCGGACCCCCTGAGACTCCTGCGGGGGCAGAAGGCCAGGAAAGGGGGTCACAACTCAGTCCAGCTCCTGCCCCCAGGTGTGACCTCTGCACAGGAACCCCCCAGGGGAAGGGAGCCAGCGAGGGGAGCCCTGCGCCTGTGCTGGCCCCTGTCCTCACTGTAATCCCACCCCACCCGCTGGGCACTCACGGGAAAGGAGCCTGAGCCCAGGGCTGACCGGAAGGGCCAGGTCTCTGCTCCAGGTGGAAAAGCATCAGGAAGGAGAGATTGGCAGACTCTGGGCTCTGGGCTCTGGGTGGGTGGGTGGAGGGCCCTAACTCGGGTGGGTGGGTGGAGGGTCCCTAACTGCGGGTGGGTGGGTGGAGGGTCCTAACTCCGGGTGGGTGGGTGGAGGGTCCTAACTACGGGTGGGTGGGTGGAGGGTCCTAACTACGGGTGGGTGGGTGGTGGAAGGTCCCACTCTGTCTGGGTGCTGAAGGCTGGCTACTAAGCGCACAGACCAGGAGGAACCCACCCGGTCCATTCAGAGCTGGTGGTCAGTGGCAGCAAAGCCCGAGGCTGCAGGTCACTCCTGAGCTCATATTAGAGCAGTGCGTGTGTGTGTGTGTGTGTACAGGCAGCGTGCAAGTGCACGCATGCATGTTAAGAGAGGAAGGGAGTTCAGGTGTTATCCAAGACCCTGGGAGTGGGGCCTGGTCCGAGCCATGGTGTGTGTGTGGTGGTGACTGGAAGCCAAGGGTCCCTTGCGTCTCGGCCTTGTGCGCCCGGCTTCAGGAATGGTGACAGGGAAGGGCTGGGGCAGGACCCAGGGTCAAGGGGATTTTGGTGGCGCTGTGGCCAGTGCCTTTCCCAGCAGGGGCGGTTCAGCTCTCAGCCCAGGGAAGTGCAGGTCGCCCTGGCCAGGCCGGAAATCCCCAGCTTGAGGCTGGGGCTGGGGGCATCCAGAGAACAATATGGGGCCGGGGCGGCAGCGGGCAGGACTTCCGGGCATGCCGCCGCAGTTCCTCTCCGCTGCCTGGAAACCCTGCTCCCGGGACTCCATCGGAAATCGGGGTTCAACAACTCCAGGGCTCCACGGAGCCTCCCCACACCCGACTCACATCCAGACCCTCCTGTCAGACCGGGGCTTTCTCTTTCTTTGTTGTTGTTTTGTTTCCTTTTTGGGGCCACACCCAGCAATAATCAGGGGTTACTCCTGACTCTGTTCTTAGGAATCACTCCTGTTGGGGCTCAGGGGACCCTGTGGGGTGCCGAGGATCGAACCTGGGTCAGCAGTGTGCAAGGCAACACCCTACACGTGATACTATCACCCAACCCCAGTTTCTCTCTCCTCTCTCTCTCTCTCTCTGTTTTTGTGGGTTTTTGAGGAGGGCCATACCCAGTGGCGCTGGGGGCTATTGCCAACAGTGCTTGAGGCACCAGGTGGTGCCAGGGATCAATCCCAGGATGCCCACATGCAAAAGTGTGTGCCCCAGCCCTTTGCATGCCCTCTCTTGCCCCTGCAGCCTTTGGGGTTTTGTTTCATTTTATTAATTTGTTTATGTATTTTATTTTATTTTATTTTGGCTGTTTGGGTCATACCCAGTGATGCTCAGGGGTTGTTCCTGGCTCTGCATTCAGGAATTACTCCTAGCAGTGCTCAGGGGACATATGGGATGCCAGGGATGGAATCGGGGTAGGCTACCTTCAAGGCAAATGCCCTCCCTGCTGTACCATCACTTGGGCCCCCTGGGTTTTTGTTTTGTTTTTGTCTGGGGACCACGCGGCTTCCTGAGGACTCTGCCCTCAGCTCTGGTCACAGTACAGCCAGGCTTCTCCCTCTCTCCTAGCGGCAGGCAGGCAGTTCTGCACCCCCAGCCGGGCTCTGAGCCCCCGGACAGTGACCCAGGTGGAGCACCCTCATCCCCATATTGGAGGCCATCGGGAAGGCTGAGCACCCCGACAAAATCCGGGAGCAGAATCAGGAATCTCAGCGGAACCTCCACTTGTCGGGTACGCTGGGCGCCCTGACAAAATCCGGGAGCAGGGTCAGGGATTCCCCTTCTGCCCACCCAAGGAAGTCAGATGTTGGGGAGCTGCTGGAGTCCCCCAACAATCCCAGGGAACCAGTTCCCTTCTACCTCTGAAGCTGGCAGGGAATGGATGAAGACTCGGGTATCCAGCGCAGTTCTAAAAGGCTTTGCTCTCACAGATTCTGGTATACAATCCAACAGGAACAACCCTGGACTTAGGTTCCTAGCTGGGCCCCAGCCTTGTGTAGGTTTAGAACCCTAGGCCAAGATGGCCGCTACCACATGCTAAGGCCTAACAGGGGAGAGAGAACGGAGAGGCGGAGAGGAGAAACAGAGAGCAAGGAGAAGCCAAAATGGCAAAGAAAAAAAAAAGGAAGAGAGGCAGAAGGAAGCAGGCTACAGTTTTAATACCTTTTCAATACAGACCACCCACACCAACGGAAGCAGTTAGGGGCAGTTCCTGTCAGGTAACTTCTCCCAGACCTCACCTAGGTTCATTGAAATGTTAATGCTGCCCAGTCAAGATCAGCCTTGGAAGTGCCCCTGCAGGGTAGAGTGGAGGAGGGGCACCTGAGATGAACTGTATCTCAGAATATAAGGCATGCAATGCCTTATATTACAATGGATACAATTGGATATAATACAATGGATATAATATACAATGGATATTCCACAGCCAGGTATATATTTCTCCAAGCCTTCACAAGATTCTCGTCTTCACTTTTTTTTTATTTATTTATTTATTTATTTATTTATTTATTTATTTATTTATTTATTTGCTTTTTTGGGTCACACCCGGCGACGCTCAGGGGTTACTCCTGGCTCTGCACTCAGGAATTACTCCTGGCGGTGCTCGGGGACCATATGGGATGCCGGGGATCGAACCCTGGCCGGCACAGGCCGGCCGCGTGCAAGGCAAGCGCCCTACCCGCTGGGCTATCGCTCAGGCCCCATCTCGTCTTCACTCTATAGTTGTTGTATATTAGCCTTTTGTATATTAGACTTATTAGAGAGCCATGCATGCTTGCATGGAGGCAAACAGCATTTCCCTCTGGTCTAATTATTTAGAGGTCCAACGTGGCCAGGTATATATACTGGTAAGATCTAGCTAGTCCCATGATGATTGTGGCAGCATGAGAGAAAATATACCAGCCAACATAGAATACATGGTAAGATATATTGCCGCATATCAGACTGTTTTCCGCCCCTTACCTACAAAGTGGCCTGCAGTAGGCAACTCCAGGCAAGATGCAGAGGCTCTGGGCAACAGTGTACTGCAACAGGAGACAGAAACATGGAGGCTCTGAAAGGCTAAAGACTTGGTGGAGACGTCAGGAGGAGGACAGGGCAGTATCTTTTCTAAAGATGAGCCTAAATTTGTGGAGTACAGGACAGCCACAGAGGCAGGAGCTGGAAGGATTTGGAAGCAAGGAACAGCATGAATTCCCAAGGAACTGCACTGCAGTGTGAGGAGCAGCCCAGGGAACTGCACTGCTCAGAGTGAGGAGCAGCATAACTGCCCAGAGAGCTGCCTCCTCAGAGTGAGGAGCAGTATGACTTCCCAGGGAGCTGCACTGTTCAGAGTGAATAGTATCATGACTTCCCAGGGAACTGCTCTACGCAATGTGAGGAGCAGCATGACTACCCAGGGAACTGCACTGCTCAGAGTGAGGAGCAGCATGACTGCCCAGGGAACTGCACCGCTCAGTGTGAGGGAGCAGCATGACTGCCCAGGGAACTGCACCGCTCAGTGTGAGGAGCAGCATGACTGCCCAGGGAACTGCACCGCTCAGTGTGAGGAGCAGCATGACTGCCCAGGGAACTGCACCGCTCAGTGTGAGGAGCAGCATGACTGCCCAGGGAACTGCACCGCTCAGTGTGTGCTGCACAAGTCTAAGCATCCTGCTGCGGACAGGTTGGCTTGCAGGAATGGAGAGGAGCTTGTGGAAGAAAAACAGACCAAATAAGGTTTCCAAAGGCAACAAGCTGCCAGGGGAAATGGGCAACTGGAGGAAATGGGCAACTGGAGGAATTGGGCAACTGGAGCTGGGTCCCAGAGGCCCAGCCCTGCTCACTTGCTCCCTGCCTAGTTTTGTTTGTTAGAGTTATTGGCCACACCAGTGCTGCTTAGGGCTTACCCCTGGCTCTGTGCTGGGGTTTGATCTGGGGTCAGCTGCAAGGCAGACCGCCTTAATCCCTGTCACCTGCTCTCTTTCCCTTAGGTGCCGGTCCTGTCTCACCAAGAATGGTGCAGGGAACCCAACGCTTTGCAGGGAACAATGGCTCCCTGTTTAGCCAGGACCTGGTTGCAGCGTGAGGTTCAGAGACTTGCTCCGTGCTCGTGAGGGAAGCAAGACGCTGATCTCTTTGAGTCAGGCTTGGTTCAGAAGGCTCCCACCTGCTCTAGTAGCTAGCGAGGAGGAATGGAGGCCAAGAGAAGAAGTTACGAACCCACCACCGTGCCAAAGTAAGCTGGGAAGGTTCATTCCCGCTAAGGTAAGCGCGGGCCAAGGGGATTCTACCTCCAAGAGCCCAGCCAAGGGATTTCAGAGAGGTTCTCATTTTTGCGGCGAAATCTTCGCCAGTAACAGTAGCGCCTTGGGGGCGGTGCTAACAGTACCCCCGCCCCTCCGGCTACTAGGATCCGCCCCTCGCTGCCCGGTCCCGCCCTACAGCCTGTCTCGCCCGCGCGTAGGCCCAGCCCAGCCCCGTCTCTAGACCCCGCCCCTTAATGCCAGCCCCTCCCCTAGAGCCGGCCCAGCTCCGCCTCCTGCAAGAAGACCCCGCCCACTATCCGCCCTCCAGCCCCGCCCCCGCCAGCCCGCGCCTGTCCTTATAAGGTGAGACCAGCCGCGCCGAGCGCCTGTCGTCACCCCCCATCCGCCCGCCTGGGTTCCGCCGTCCCACCCCCGACGTCCCTTTCAAGGCCGCGACGGTCCCCGCTCGCCCCCCCACCTCCCCCGCCGCGCCTTCCTGCCGGGAAGAACCGCCTCTCCCCGCCAGCCTCCCCCGGGGCTGCCCTGCGCGCCGGGGGCGGTGGTCAGGGGCCGGTGGTCAGGGGGCGGGCTGCTAGGTCGTGGTTCAGTAAAGCCCAAGGTCTCCACCCTGCGGGGCTGCTGGCGGTTCGCGGGGTGCTGTGGGCAGGTGCTGGGTTTTGCGGGCCTCGTCTCATCTATAAATTGGGAGTCAGTGGCTCATTTCTTTTGGGGGGCTGGTGGGGATTAGGCTACACCTGGCGATGCTCGGGATCACTCCTGGCTCTGTGCTCAGGAATCACTTTTTGGTGGTGCTCAGGGTATCCACGTGGGATGCTAGTGATCTCACCCTGGTGGCTGCGTGCAAGGCCAGTGCCCTGCCCGCTAGCTTATCTCTCCCGCCCACCCCGGCTTTTCTGAGGTAATGGTGAGTGAGCTTTCAGTGTGTGGACAGAGGCCAGCATTTTTGAGGTGGTGTTGCTAGATTGTTCCCCTGCCCGCATTAGGGGATCCTTGAGGTGGTTGAAGGTGCAACCCCAGGGGTGAGCATGGGGGTGGGGTGTTCCGAGCAGCGGGTGTATTTGTTTGGTTTGGAGAGCACAGCTTCCTGCAGTGTGCAAAGCCAGTCCAGGGATGGCTTCTCCCTGGCTCCCAAGGTACTTCAGTTTCACGTGCCGCTAAATGCCAGTGGGTCATGGAGAAGGCTTTTCCTTGGAATGTGTCAGCACCTTAGCAATCTCCTTTTTTAGTAAAGCCTGGGAGCTTGGGGCAGGAGATAGAAGCTGGGTGCATTGAATAACATGGCTTGTTTTTGATGATTCTAGAGTTTCCTATGAGAGTTTAGAATTACTCTATGGCTCTTGGCTTTCCATACATGGTAATGCCACCGTTTTTACTGTTTTTAGTGAATGCAGAGGCAAGCGTGCACCCCCTGAACCTCGAGAATGCTAGGTCAGTGCTTCTACATCTGTTTAATGGGGTTGAGGTGCATACCTGCACGCAGTCAGGTGAGGGAGGAGGGAACCGCAGTGTCACCTGAGGCAGAGCATGCGTCAGTCCTGTGAGCGTCTCTGCAGCCCTCTAAGAATCACTTTCTTTTTTTTGATCATTGGACCACACCCAGTGGTGCTCAGGGCTTATTCCTGGCTCTGTGCTCAGAGATCGCTCCTGGCAGGAGTGGGGACCTATGCCATGCTGGGGCTTGAACCTGGGGTTGGCCACGTTGAAGGCCTTAACCCCTGTACTCTCTCTCTCTCCGGCTCCTAATGGTCACTTACTCATTTACTTACCTAATTTTTTGGACCACATGGCAGTGCCCGGGCTTACTCCTGGTACTGCTGTCAGGGATAGTTCCTGGTGGGGCTCAGGGGACCATATGTGGTGCCGGGCTCAAGCCCTCCCCCCCCCCCTCTCTGTTCCTCTGTCCCCTGTGCAGGTGATAGAACTCAGAACCTCAGACCTACAGGCAGGTGGGGGATCCAACCAGCACCCCATATGGCCCCTGTGCACCAGCAGGAATGATTCCCGAATGTAGGATCAGGAGTAAGCCCTGAGTACTGCCTGGTGTGCCCCCAAAAAAACTTAAATAGGGGCCGGAGCGATAGCCCAGCGGGTAGGGCATTTGCCTTGCACGCGGCTGGCCTGTGCTGGCCTGGGTTCAATCCCTGGCATCCCATATGGTCCCCGAGCACCGCCAGGAGTAATTCCTGAGCAAAGAGCCAGGAGTAACCCCTGAGCATCGCCGGGTGTGACCCAAAAAAAAAAAAAAAAAAAACCCAACAACTTATATAACCTGCAAACTAGCATAGAACTATATATACTCTTTTTTTTTTTGCTTTTTTTTTTGAGGGGGTCACACCCAGCAATGCTCAGGGGTTACTCCTGGCTCTTTCGCTCAGGGAATTACTCCCTGGCGGTGCTCTGGGAATCATATGGGATGCCGGGATCGAACCCGGGTCAGCTGCATGCAAAGCAAATGCCCCCCCGCTGTGCTGTCACTCTGGCCCTATGGTACTACACCTTGATGCATCTTTGCAAGGCTTTGTTGCTACTGCTGTATGGAAATGTCAGTCACTGAAGGAGCATGGAATATCAACTCCATCTGCTACTGTCTCCCTATGTCTCCTGCCAGCCAGAAGGTCAGATTTGCTGAAAGGGTCTCCAGCAAGCATTTGAATCCTGCTGTTCGGAGCTGAGAGAGCGCACAGGGGCTCAGGACATGCCTTGCACACGCTGACCCCAGTTCGATCCCCAGCACCCCACAGGGTCCTCTAAGCACTGCTGAAGGAAAATCCTGAGGGAGTAGTTCCTGAACACAGTTGAGTGTGACCCAACCCCCCTGCCCCCTAAAAAAAAAAAAAAACCAAACTGATGTTTGTATCTCAGGCCTGACTCCACAACCAGAGTTAGGGGCTGGAGAGATATTATAGCAGATAGGGCATTTGCCTTTCAAGCAGTTCCCTGGCATCATATAGTTCCCCGAGCACCGCCAGGAGTTCATTACTGAGTTCAGAGCCAGGAGTACCTCTTGGGCATTTGAGCATTGCCGGGTGTGGGCTCAAAACAAAACCAAACCCAACAAAAACAGAGTCAAAACAGTGGCATCTACTTCCCGGCCCACTTAGCATCACTTCAGTATTTCCTGGATTTTTAATAATAATCTGTTGGCAGCGTGACTTCTTTTTTGTATAGAAACACATTGGGTTGTGTGCTATTAATTGGATGTGTTTGTGTTACTAGTCTAAGTAACTCTGTGATTAGTCTTTTGGATCAAAACATGTTCCCCTCCTTTGGACAATAACCTCTGTGCCAGTAGTCACTTATAAACCAGCAGGAAATCACACACACACACACACACACACACACACACACACACACAAAACTGAGGTGGAGCGGTGGCCAGTGTGTTGCTGGCTCCATCCAGAATGAACAATAACCGCAGTAGAGGCTGAAGGTGAACAAAGGTGGTATTGAGCCGTTGTAGGGAGCAGCCGACCCACAGCGTTGGAAACACGCTCAACCACTAATCATTCGCAGGCAGAAAAATAGGGAACAATGCAAGGTGAGGCTGCCACCAAAAAGCTTATCTCTAAGGTCACATTTCCCAGGTCATCAGTTAGCAATCTCACCTACCAACTCACCATGCTAACAATAAACTGCTTAAAAATGTGGGGGAGGGCCGGAGCGATAGCCCAGCGGGTAGGGCGTTTGCCTTGCACGCAGCCGGCCCTTGTCGGCCGGGGTTTGATCCCCTGGCATCCCATATGGTCCCCCGAGCACAGCCAGGAGTAATTCCTGAGTGCAGAGCCAGTAGTAACCCCTGAGCATAGCCAGGTGTGACCCAAAAAGCAAAAAAAAAATGTGGGGGAGGGTGGAGCAATAGCACAGCGGGAAGGTGTTTGCCTTGCATATGGCCAACCCGGGTTCCATCCTATCCCTGGTGTCAACCCCCTCCTGAGCAGGAGTAATTCTGCCCATGGAGACCTGCTGTACTATCTCTCCAAGTGTTCTCTCCTCAATGAACACTTCCAGGGGCCGGAGCGATAGCCCAGTGGGTAGGGGCGTTTGCCTTGCATGCAGTCGGAGCCGGCCCATGCCGACCCAGGTTCAATCCCTGGCATCCCATATGGTCCCCCCACCACTGCCAGGAGTGATTCCTGAGTGAAGAGCCAGGAGAAACCCCTGAGCATTGCCGGGTGTGACCCAAAAAGAAAAAAAAAAAAAAAAGAACACTTCCATCCGTTCCTTAAATCAGAGTGAGCTGGGCCGGAGCCGATAGTTCAGCGGGTAGGGCATTTGCCTTGCACGCGGCCAGCCCATGCCGGCCCGGGGTTCGATCCCCGGTATCCCATATGGTCCCCCGAGCACCGCCAGGAGTAATTCCTGAGTGTGAAGCCAGGAGTAACCCCTGAGCATCGCTGGGTGTGACCCAAAAAAGCAAAAAAAAAAAAAAAATCAGAGTGAGTTAGCCGATGGCCAGGGCCCCTGCTGGCCAGCAAGGGGCCCTGACCACTCACTGGGCTGATTGGCAGACCTGTGAACAGGGGTGCCAAGGCTGGAAGAGGGCTGGGTGTCTCCCCAAGAGCAGAGACATTGGGAGTAAAGGGGTGTCAGCTGGTGCTGCTGGGAGGTGGGGAGTTAGGGGGCCTGGCCTCTGGACGTCTGTGCCAGCAGCAAGGGGCTGAGGCAGGGAGGCTGGGCCCCCAAGAGGAAGCCGGCATGCCAGCCCCCTCCGCAGGGGGCAAAGCACTCGGACACCTAATCTTCAGCTGAGGAGACAGGAAGGGGGTATGTTACAGCCCCTGGCCCGCAGAAGCCAGGGTTCCATGAGAAGGTTTACTTGGACTGCATTCTGAGATTCCATCTCTCTCCCACTCCCCCTCCTCTCCTCCTCCCTCCTCCCTCCTCCCTCCCCCTTCTTCTTGCCCCTCCTCCTCCTCCTCTTTTTCATCCTCCTCCCCTTCCTTCTCCAGCTTCTTTTTCCCCCTCCTCTCCCTCCTCCCCTCCTCCCCCTTCCTCCTTCCTCCTCCTCCTCTTTTTTTTTTTGGGTCACACCTGGCAATGCTCAGGGGTTACTCCTGGCTCTTCGCTCAGGAATTACTCCTGGTGGTGCTCAGGGGACCATATGGGATGCCGGGGATCGAACCCGGGGTCAGCCGCTGCAAGGCAAACGCCCTCCCCGCTGTGCTATCGCCTCTGCCCCCCCTTCTTCCTCTTCTATCTCCTCCTCCTCCTCTTCTTCTTCCTCCTCCTCCTCCATCTCTTTCTCTCCCTCCTCTCTCACCTTCCTCCTCCCCATCCTCTTCCTCCTCTTCATCTCCTCCTCCTCGTCCTCCTCCTCCTTCTCCAGTGGGTCTTTAAATGAATTTCATGACCCAGCCACCTGGTTTTGCAGATGGGCCCAATCATCTTCCTAGACCCCCAGCCTGAGGGTCTCCGAGCAACTCTTTTTCCCCATGGGCGCCTCCTGAGGCATTTTAACTCTGGGTTGAGGGAGGCCCTTCATGGGAGGAACCCACTCTCCCCCACTGGGGTCCCCCTGGTCTCAGGGTGTTCTGGGTGGGTTTGAGGCAAAAACCGAGAGGGGAGCATCCCCATAATCTTAGCTCATGCCCGCCTCCGGTACCGCTTGTCAGCCAGCATCTTGCCAAGAGGTGTGTGTGTGTGTGTGTGTGTGTGTGTGTGTGTGTGTGTGTGTGTTTGTATTGAATAGAGGGAGGGAGGGGGTGAGGACAGGTCAGAGAAGGGGACTGAGGTGGCGCCCTGCTGGGCACTGACCTGGTGCTGAGGGTCTGCCCAGGGAAGTGTACCACCCCCCCCCCGCCGTCCACAGCAGCCGCCCCTGCCCCTTCACATTCCTCTTCTCCCTGGAGAAATGAAGGAAACTGGGGTGTGGGGTGACCTCGACTCCTAACTCTGACCCCTCGGAACATGGGAGCACCTTAATCCCAGAGGGCTGCCGTGGAGACCCCGGCCCCTGGCCCTGGTTCCAGACCTCTCTCATTTAGCTGCTACACCATGGGGTCTGCAGGGAGGGGCCTCGGCAGGAGTTTGGAGAATCTGGGGGTGTATCTGCAAGGACCCGACCCTGCATCCTGGCCGGGGTCCTGCCCCCTCTCGTCCTGGGCGCCTCCAGCTGCAGGCCAAGGCCGGGGACCCTGTCCGTCCGGCCATTGTGGTTCCCTCCTCTGACCCTGGGCCTCCCGCCCTCTCCTCCGGGGTGTGCTGTGGGGGCGGGGGGGCTCACTCCATCCCAAGACAAGAGGAGACACCCCCTCCCTTTTCTTGGCCTGGAGGAGGCGGGGCGGGAGAAACCTGTGGGAACCTGTTTGCTCCCAGGAGCAGTGCTTCCCGGGCCTGGGGATTAGGGGGTGGCTTCCAGGCCTTTCTTTGGGGAGACACTAGATATGGCTTCAAATCCTGGAGTCGCCCCTTTCCTTGTTCTTCCGCCCTCAGCACTCTCTGCCTTCATTCATTCTCCTTTTCTAGAAGCTTCTCTCTCCAGTGGGACCCACAGCTCCTAAGGTCTCAGAGCCAGGGCCCTGGGCCTCACCCAGGGGGACACAGGGGCGGGCTCCTGCTTCACATCTGTGGCGCTCAGTGGAAAGCGCTTGATCCTGCCCCTCCCCCTTTCCTTTAGGTTTTTTTTTTTTTTTTTTTTGGGTCACACCTGGCAATGCTCAGGGGGTTACTCCCTGGCTCTGCACTCAGGAATCACTCCTGGTGGTGCTCGGGGGACCATATGGGATGCCAAGGATCGAACCCAGG
>JAJIBD010009785.1:0-19777 GCA_021461705.1 Cryptotis parvus
AGGATAGAACTGGGGTTTTGCCATATACAAGGCAAGTGTCTTACTTCCTGTACTATCTCTATGTTCCTAACTTAACAGTATTTCCTACCCTATGATTATAGAACAGACTGCCTATCTACTGAATGATATCATGTTTGATCCCAAGTTTTTTTCAATTGTGAATTTATTTCTAGAAACATAATGTAGTGGAGTGTAAGATTAAGTTTTCATATTACTTTAATAAATGCTTAAGACTAGGGGTACTATGTTACATAATAAGAATTTTGTATAAACATTGTTCTAAAGCAAATGTATAATTTTGCTTTACCATGAGCAAAATTGAGTATCCAGTTGTGCTGTAATCTCATCAGCAATTGGTATTATCTGGTCTTTATAAAGCAATTCTAATGGAGTGCAGTAGTATCTTATTGTTATCTGCTGGTGAATTGAGGGGAAGCCACGGAGCCAGAGGCAGTGGCCACAGTAGAGCTCTACCAACTCCAATCCTACACATAATCTTGCTGATGAGGTGAGTGCCTTGGGAAGGTCAGGACTGGTAAAACTGTACAGGCTTCTGCACGGTGTGGACGATGAGGTACTGTCAGCCTCACCAAGACAGCATCTAGCTGCACATGAGGCCCACATCATTTGTAATGCCATAAGAGCTGGACCTAGCACCTGATCTTTGGGGAAGCTGTGGTTCAGACTGAGGCAAGTTTACTCTTCGCAGGAAAGGGAAAAGTTAGTCTTGACCTCCGTGGGTTTTCTAGGATGAAGGCTTATTTTTCTGTCATGCAGAATGGAATTTCAGAAGACACATAGTAAAATAGAAAGATTCTATTAATTACCAGGGGAAAAAACCTATAAAGGGAGGGATATAGCCAACATTGGCATGTGGGTAATTCTAAAATGAAGTATCCACTAGAAGCTGATAATATTGGAATGTCATGGGAAAGGACTAAGAAATACAGAGGTGTTCTTCATCTATGGTCTTTTTTTTATTTTTGGGCCATAACCCAGTGGTACTCAGGAGTTGGGTGAAGGGATTTTAGAGGCTCCTCCTAGCTCATTCCCAACTGGCAGAGGGCTGGGGCATGTGGAGCTGGGGTATATCCCAGGGGCTCTAGCCCTTCACTCTGAGTTTTGTGTTTTTGGTTTTATTTTTGTACTGTTTTGTTTGGTTTGGTTTTGGGGGCACACACCTTGCCTTGTTCAGGGCTCACTCCTGGTAGAAGTTTGAACAGTATGGATTGAACAGGTTGTGTGCAAGAACAAGCTTCTTATCTACTGTACTCTCCGGTCCCTTGTTCCTACTAAATTGCCTGTTGCAGGGGTCTAACTCTGGGGAGAAGGCTGGAGTCACAGATCTGGTGCCTTAGGCTGGCACAGGATAACTTCTCTTTAGAGATTTTACCTTGATTTTGTGGCTTCCTGTAATTCATTACCCAGGGGTCCCTACCTGACTGTCTCAGTTTTAATTTGCATTTCCCTACTCACAGTAATTTCTAATGTCCTTTGCTTGATGTGTGAATCTATATATCTTTCTGCTTTATTGACCTCAGCCTGGAGGTGTTGTTAGGAAAGTTAGATGAAAGAAAAAGGTGTAGAATATCAAGTTGAGGACAGAGAGCAAAGGAGATACTTGTGAGAGGTTTGCAAGAATTAAAGGAGGCTGTATTTGGTATTTAAAACTTAAATTCAAATCTGAACACTGTGATCATGATCTTGAGGAAGTCACTAAACTTTAGGATCTCAGATTTCTCATAAATGAAATGGAGGTAAACTGCGAAAATTGTACAAATATCTTCCTTAGTAAAGGGAGGCAGGGTTTGCCTCCACAGTCTCTCTCCTTCCTTAACCACTTAAACCTCGAGTGCATTCTACCTTCCTCTGCTGTCATTCTGTCACCGCAAAACTGGACTTAGTTCTTAAGTGGGTCCTGGGTGTATAAATGTATAATCCACATGCAAGTTTCCAGCGTTTATAATGTCTATCCTTCTCTCTCTCTCTCTCTCTCTCTCTCTCTCTCTCTGTCTCTGTCTCTCTCTGTCTCTGTCTCTCTGTCTCTCTCTCCTTCCCATGTACAATGTCACATGTCCTCTCCTCTCGCTGTCCTCTACTTTCCAGGATACAAAGTGACTTGCCATATCCTTAGATATACTGATGTGTCACTGATGTTTTGTAGTTAGGGACTTAGTCATTTCATCATCTTTCTGACAGGCTGTACCTCAAAAGGACCAATGCAAAATGCTCAGCTTTTTGCATTGGCCATTTTATATATATATATATATATATGTATATTCATATAATATGTGATATAATATATAATTATATGTAATATAATGTTTATTACATTAGTATTATTAGTTTTGCAGTAAATACACCTTTGTTTTCAAGGCTTTTCTAATCAAAAGAAGTTGACAATTTTATCTTGAATTCTCTAATTTTGCCTACTTTCCCACCTACTAAACAACTAGATACACAATGCACATAATTTATATATGCAAATGTAATATAATATATCATAAATATAACAGATTGTTTCACTCTATTCTCTTTATTCAGAATAAAGAGAAGGAACTGATTCTGAGAATCGAATTTTGTAGATACTTTGCTAAAATTTAAGAGTATTCAAAGGATCTTGATCAGGAAGTTGTGAAAATCAAAGAAAAATGGTTATTTGATGATGGAAAATAATAATAACTTCCACAAAATGTGAAAAGGGTTGTCATATGGATAAGGAATTAAACTTGTTCCACTCATTGAAGCAGGCAGAAAAGATGTGGTTCAAAGTATAAAAGATATATGAACTATCTAATTTATAATACTATATTAATCACTGTCTTCACTGTCTTCCCGTTGTTCATCGATTTGCTCCAGCGGGAACCAGTAACATCTCCATACGTCCTGTCACAAGCAAGTGTAGCTCAAGGGCATCTGCTTGCTCCAGGGACAGGAAGAGCCTCAAACCATTCTTCAGGTCATGGAATTGAAGTCCATAATTGTTACTAGTTTTTTGCATAACAAATAAAGCACGGGTAGCTTGCCAGACTTTGCTGTGTTCTATTTTAATTAAAGGTTAAAATAGTAATTAAATTTTTTTTATGAATCACCTTAAGACTGACCATTACAAAGCTGTTCATAATTGTGTTTCAGTCATACTGTGTTCCAACACCCATTCCTCCACCAGTGTGTATTTTCCAGCACCAATGTCCCCAGTTTCCTTCTCCTCAATAACCTGCCAACCCGCTTTGTGGCAAGCACCTCTCTCTCTCTTACTCTCTCTCTCCTTTTGCATATTGTGGTTTGCAATATAGGTACTGAAGCATTATCATAGGTATCCCTTTACCTGCTTTCAACACTCAGTTCTAGTCCAGCAGCACACACTTATCTATTTATCCAACTATCTTTGTCATAGTGATCCCCAATTGCCTTCTCCACCAGCACTTGAGGCAGGCATCCTACTGTGGACAATTCTTCCTTTGCTCAATTACATTTAACCAGTTACCTTGGTACTATTTTCTCCCTGCTCTACTTCTACCACAATTCTGATTTTCACCTTGTTTTGATTTTGAAGACTTCGATGCTTGGGTAGTACTTCTGGCCAAGTTCTGGGGTTTGCTTATGGTGGTTCTCTGAGAGTCCTTGTCATTCAGGAATTGAATGCAAAGCATGTGCCCCAGACCTTTAAGTCATTAAGGACTCTTCCTTATCTTGAAAATCACTTAGGGAAATAGTTCAAATGGAGGGCAATGAGGATGAGATATTCTAGGAACACAGTTTCAGTTAGAGTTTGATTTAGCTGTGACCATCCTACAAAAATGCAATCATATAAAAGCATTTATAAGCCATAAATGCTACAAGGTTCATAATTATTTGATTTATAAGAGTCAAATTACAGTGTAAGCTACCTTCAGTAAATTTGAATGCCATCGCTGTGGAATTATGAGGATAACAATTTCAGGATCACTACTGGTGTCTTAAATTACACTATACAGCTACTCCTTCTATGGTATGCTATCTAGCTAAGGTTGACCCTGCTCACCAGTGGTCTCTTTAAACAACTATGTTTTGTGGGGAATGTGGAAGGTCTTCCAAGATTTCAGGGGGCCTAGAAACCACAGCAAAAGTGGCACTTAACCAATCCAATCAGATGGCTCAATGTTATGATTGGGCAATTTGGTGTTTCTTAGACCCGGGTGCGGGAACTCAACAGAGAAACCCCAGAGGTACTTGGGAAGGGGAGTCTTATGGTAGCCATGTTTGAATTCAGGTCGCTGTGCATGCGAGGTACATATCACTGAAAACAGAGCTATCTCCCTGATCTCAAAGCAACAACTTAGTGTTTTTGAGCACACAACTAGATTCCTGCAAAGGCAAAGTTGATTGAGTGGACTAAATGCAACCAATCAGACATAAAGTGGCCAATTTCAATAGTTTGAAACTATAAATAATAAGAAAAAAGCAAGATGAAGCAATTGACTTCTCATCCCTCTTCCGTTCCTGGAGAACTCTGGCGCTCTCTCCTGACAAGAGCAAAGCTCAGAGGATAGTGTGCTCTCAAATTACAAAGTGGGGGGCCGGAGTGATAGTCCAGCCGGTAGGGCGTTTGCCTTGCACGCGGCCTGCCCATGCTGGCCAGGGTTCGATCCCCGGCATCCCATATGGTCCCCCCGAGCACTGCCAGGAGTAATTCCTGAGTACAGAGCCAGGGGAAACCCCTGAGCATCGCCGGGTGTGACCCAAAAAAGCAAAAAAAAAAAAAACCAAAATATCAAATTACAAAGTGTAGAGAAAAAAATGCTCAGTATTGATCCTGAATCAGGAACTAATGACAGAATTTTCTTATCTATGGGGTTCTCATGACTATTCACAAAAGGTAGGAGAGCGGCAGAGCATTTGCCACTGATGGATATTTAGATCAGGATCGAGACCTGCCTTTTGATAAATGTAGAAGGTCAGGAAAAGGACCAAAAAGAATATTTACTTCTTTCTGGGAAAACATAAATAGAGCAGAGCTAGGCATGTGGCTCAGAGGTAAAGCAAATGCCTTGAATCTGCTTCCTAGATTCAATGCTCAGCATTACAAGAGAAAAAAATAAAGAAACAAACAAATATAGTATACTTTTTGAATGCCAGCGACAGCTGTAGGGTCCCTGGAAAAAAACAATGAGTCCTATTTATATTATGCAACTAATACCTTGTCACGTAAGCTAACTGCATAATATCTTTGACATATTTGGAGAGACTAAAGAAAGCTATACTTTTTAACACCTTTTTAAAATAGCTTCACAAGGAATTATCTGGTATCTCCCTGGACCAATCATGGCAATGGTTCCACTGTTTCTACCTAGAGATGTTTCACTGAACTAAGTAGGAAATATCCATTTGGGTGAAGTTAATGTATGGGAGACATATTTTGAAACTACAAAAAACCGATAAATAATGAAAATTATTTAAATGTTCTTGGTATTTGATGGCAGAATGACTCAGACCCAAATCAGAATATAGTCTCAGAAATATCTGGATGGACCTTAAAAAGGAGTGGCAGTGTCATGGTTGCTAATAATCCCCAATGTATTATTGGATACAAAAAGAAAGAAAAAAGATAACGAAAAATGAAAAATAAGTCTGAAGCTTTAGATTCCCAAGAATTAAAAAAAAACCTGGAAATAAATTTGTCATGATTAAGAGCAGAGCAGTCTGGAAGACTAAGCTGGCACCGCCCCTATCCTATGCTGACCCATCAAACACAGGAGAAAGGAAGCACCCATGGCTCCTCGTAATGGTTTGGACAGAGCAAGCTTCATAGACGGGAAACATAAGCGGGAAGGGCTTAGAGGACCTAGACCCTCACAGAGTTCTGGGTATCTATGCCTGGGGACGGTAGAAAGAATAAAGTATCATAGTCAGCCCGGTGTTTTTGGCACAATGATTCAAATGAAATGAAACAAAATGAAACCAAATGTAGAAGAAGTTAGGAATAGTCAAATAAACACACACACACACACACACACACACACACACACACACACACATAATCATGAGCCCCTTGAGAGCAGAAATATCTTAGTCTCTTGATGTCCCAATAGAGTCCAATTTTTTTTACTTTATTTTTTTTCAGGTTTTGGGTCCACACTTGGTGATTCTCAGGATTACTCCTGACTTAGTGCTCAAGCTCCCCTGGTGGCGCTTGGGGAGTCATAGGGGTGCTGGAGATTGAAACTGGGTCAGCTGCATGCAAGGCAAGCACTCTTCCCATTGTACTTCTCTATGACCCCTTATTATTTTATATTTTAGAGTAATTACACTCAACAATGTTCATGAACCATGTAGTAGCCAGGGATGGAACCCAGAGCCTCACATATGCAAGTCAAATTGAAGCCCTGAGCCTTCTTTTTTTTTGGGTGGTGGGCACTCCTATCATGCTCAGGGCTTACTCCTCTCTCTACACTCAGGGATAAGTCCTGCTGTGCTTGGTTTACCTTATGGGGTGCCAGGGATCAAACTCAAGATGGGCCATGTGCAAGGTAAATACTCTACCTACTGTGCTATAACTCCAGCCCCCTGCACCACTTCCTTGGTACTATATTCCAATGCTTTATAGCAGGTTATAAGAGGTGCTCAATAAATGTTGAAATTAAAATTATGGAAGAAGGTTAGTCAAATGGGCAGATAGATCTGGGAATTGATGGCTGTGTCAAGTCAGATACAATGGAAGGTGAGAATAAGCTGGGATTGGAGGATAGGCTAGGAACCAGAAGGAACAGAAGTTTGCAGGCTATAGCAGAAGTAGAAATCCTGGCAGCTGATCCAGGCTTTGGTAATAAGGAACTTTCTATTTTGAAAAACTTTTAGTAAGAGGCACATAGCACAGTGTTGGAGAGTCTACACTTGGAATTAGAGTTCTGAGCTGATGCCTGCTGCTGCTTATGCAGAGAGTCTTGGTTACCAAATAGCAGTGTTGGGACACTTAGTGCTTCTCCCAGTGATCAATTTCTTCATCTGTAAAGTCACAATATTACTAAGTGCAGGAGTTGTAAAGAATGAATGTGTTATTATACCTGAAATGTTTCAGTGCTGGGAATATACTAAGTACCAAATGAATGAGTGGTGGCTATTGTTAACTGTACCTTCCTTTATCCAGTAAGTTTCTAGGTGTACTATTAGGGAACATGTGTCTCCAGTGGCTTAAGATGGAATGATTTAAATAGAAAAATAAGTAAATAAGTATATTTGAATTATAATCCAAAATAGTATTGGATTATAATTCAAATATAATATAGATATCTATGATCACACAACAACATAAGTAAACTACTGAGTCAATAAGTGGAGGTGAGGGAACAAATATCCTAAGCAGCACAATTCTATGTATTCTCCTGTGTGAGTGACTGCTCTCCTCTCAAGGTGAAAGCCTAAATACCTATTCCAAAACGTGGTCTGGGCATGTTGACCCTTTCCAATGCAAACAATATGGCAAGGAAAAGAAAAGGAGTGACTTGCTAGTGGATAAATACTATGAACACTATCTTAGCCAGGGATCAAGCTCAACTATAAGAGTAAAACTAATAAATAGTGAAGTTCAAGTATTAATAGTATTTATCTTTGATATAGTATGATGAGAATGCCACATCCCCTGGCACCTTCTTGCCCAAACTCATAATTGAAGTCTAAGCAAGAGAAAAGCAGACCAAGTTTTAGGGATGTCTATAAAATTCTTGGCCAGTACTCTTTAAAACTGTCAAGGTTATGAAAACCAAGAAGATGGGAAACAGTCACCATGAAGAGGCGCTTAAAGGGACATAACAGCTACAACCTATATAGACTCCTGGATAGGAATCCTGGAATAGGGGAAGAACATTAGGTTAAAATGAAGGAAATATGAATAACATATTGTCTTTAGTTAAAAACAATATTTCTATATTGGTTTATATTACTAAAAGGGGAAACTGTTTGGGATTGTATATAAAACTCTGTTGGATTACTCTTTATTCACAGCCATACTTGCTAGCCCTGGGTTTTGTATTGTAAATGAAAGTTCCTTCTCCCTTTCTTGTAAGCCCTTTACATATGCTTATGCTAGTACAAAGGATTTTTGCACGGCCACAGGATTCAGTTAAGGCAATATATTTATGAGTTAATTAACTCTGAATTAGTTTCCTAACTAAAAGCCTCAGTTGCCCTCAGATTGATTCTAATTCTTCATACCCTAAATGGTGGGGTTCTACCATGGGACTGGATGGACCCAGGGCAAGCAGTATGGCAAGCAGTACAGCAAGCAGTATGGCAAGCAGTGAGTGAATTACCTTGGCCTTGACATGGGACTAAGTGCACTACACAATTTTGAGAGCAAGGTCATGGAGCAAGCTCTGTTCTGACCCAAAGATAAGTGATAGATCAATAGGAATCTGAGGGGATAAGGAATAAACTATCTATTTCTCTTGCTGTATTTATACAAAATGACTAGACATATTATTGAAATAATTGTTTACCAGCTAAGGATGAGAAAACAACACACCCAGGATTCCACAATAATTTCCCCTGGTGTTTTTTGCCCTGTAAGGGAAGCTTTATCTCACCACATTGTTTTGGGATAATTACCCTGGCTTCACCATGGGACTAAGATGGACTAAGTGTCCTGCACATTGTTCTGAGAGCAAGGTCATAGAGCTAGCTCCATGACCCACTTATCTTTAGGTTCTGACCCAAAGAACCCACTTATTTTTGAGTTCTTACCCAAAGATAAGTGATACATCAATAGGACCCTGAGGGGATCAGGAATAAACAATTTGCCTTTTGTAACTCCCTGCCCCCAGTCTTTTTGTAAAGTATATCTCTCAAGCATAATTGATTTGACTTGGTGTCATGTGTGTGGAGATAATTGGAGTGAGGAGTGAATGGTGATAGATTAAAGCCTTAGATTTTCTAAAACTGTTGGTTGTGCTTCTTGTCCATCAGCTGTGGGGGAACAGCCATCAGCCCTGAACATACTCAGGGAACCCTTAGGACCACAATATCTATTTGGGGACTCTCCCTCAGCCCCAACGGAACTCTATAATTTTCACAATGATTTACAGATCTAAAGTGGTCTTAAAATTGAAATTCATTAAAATGAAAGAAAGATTTAAGAGGATCAAAAAGTCAAACCTAGGCTATTCCAAAATCTGATAGATTCCAGCTCCATTAGACCAAGTACATTTCCAAAGCAGCAGCATTATCTGCCTTCCATCCTGTGGCACACAAAACCATACTATGAGTTTGAGTCATTGCTAAAGAGATGACAGTAGTGGTAACCTCACTTTCCACATTTGAAACACAGAAAGCACCTAGATGCTTGTTCCATCATAAGTAGGAAACAGGGCATATAGTTATGGACCATCTGGACGAGCTATGGACAATCTGGATTGGTTCTGGAATGAAGCCAGCTCAGTCTATCAAATACTTAGGATAATTCTTATTCCTCATGAGCCTGTTTTCTCATCAATAATATGATAAATTTACAATACCTCAACACATAGAGTTGTTGAGATAATACCAGCACCCGTCTCATGATTAAAACCCTCCAGAAAATGGGAATTGAAGGGACTTTCCTCAAGATAGTTACAGCCATCTACCAAAAGCCCACAGCGAGCATCATTCTCAATGGGGAAAGTTGAAAGCCTTCCCCCCTGAGATCAGGGACAAGACAAGGTTGCCCACTCTCACCTCTTTTATTCAATATAGTACTGGAAGTACTTGCCATAGCAATCAGAGAAGAAAAGAACATCAAGGGCATCCAGATAGGCAAGGAAGAAGTCAAGCTATCATTATTTGCAGATGACATGATATTATACCTAGAGAACCCTAAACTCTCTACCAAAAAACTCCTAGAAACAATAGACGCATATAGTAGAGTGGCAGGATACAAAATCAACACGCAAAAGTCGGTGGCTTTCCTATATACAAATAACGAAAGAGAAGAAAGGGATATTAAGGAAACAATTCCATTCACAATTGTGCCACAGAAAATCAAATACCTAGGAATCAACTTACCCAAGTGTGCAAAGGACCTGTACAAAAAAAACTACAAGACACTGCTCCAAGAGATAAAAGAGGACACAAGGAAATGGAAACACATTCCCTGTTCATGGATGGGGAGAATCAACATTGTCAAAATGGTAATACTCCCTAGAGCTCTATACAGATTCAATGCAGTCCCTATGAGGATACCCATGACATTCTTCAAAGAAATTGACCAAACAATCCTGAAATTTGTATGGAACGATAAACCCCCAAGGATAGCTAAAGCAATCCTCGGGAAAAAAGAAGATGGGAGGCATCACCTTACCCAACTTCAAACTGTACTACAAGGCAGTAGTAATTAAAACAGCATGGTATTGGAATAAAAACAGACCCGTGGACCTATGGAATAGAATTGAGTATCCTGACACCCAACCTCAAACACATGATCATTTAATCTTTGATAAAGGTGCAACGAGTCTAAAATGGAGTAAGGAAAGCCTCTTCAATAAGTGGTGTTGGGAAAACTGGGCAGCGACATGTAAAAAATGAATTTGGACCTGTGTCTAACACCATGCACAAAAATCAGATCAAAGTGGATTAAAGATCTCAATATCAGACTTGAATCCATAAAGTACATTGAAGAAAATATAGGAAAAACCCTCCATGACATTGAAGCTAAAGGCATCTTCAAAGATGAAACATCTCTAACAAAGCAACTAGAAGAAAAGATAAACATATGGGACTACATGAAACTAAAAAGCTTCTTCACCTCAAAAGAAACAGTGACTAAGATACAAAAAGCAGTCCACAGAATGGGAAAGAATATTCACCCAATACTCATCTGATAAGGGGTTAATATCCAGGATATATCAGGCACTGGTAGAACTTTACAAGAAGAAAACAAACAACCCCATCAAAAAATGGGGAGAAGAAATGAACAGAAACTTCAGCAAGGAAGAAATTCGAATGGCCAAAAAACATATGAAAAATGCTCATCATCACTAATCATCAGAGAGATGCAAATCAAAACAACAATGAGATACCACTTTACACCACAGAGACTGGCACATATTCAAAAGAACAAGAACAACAAGTGCTGGCGTGGGTGTGGGGAAAAGGGGACACTCATCCATTGTTGGTGGGAATGCCGGCTGGTACAGCCTTTCTGGAAAACAATATGGACATTCCTCCAAAGACTAGAAATTGAACTCCCATTTGACCCAGCCATACCACTCCTGGGAATCTACTCTGGGAAACCAAAAATACGCAGCGGAAACACCATCCCTACTTTTATGTTCATAGCAGCATTATTCACAATAGCCAGAATCTGGAAGCAACCCGAAAGTGCCCGAAAATAGATGACTGGATAAAAAAGCTTTGGTGCATCTACACAATGGAATACTATGCAGCTGTTAGGAAAAATGAAGTTATAAAATTTGCCTACAAATGGATGGACATGGAGAAGATTATGTTGAGCGAAATTAGCCAGAAGGAGAGAGACAGTTACAGAATGACTGCATTTATCTGCATAACATAAATATATAGGTACATATTATGATACCAATATCCAAGGTCAAGTGAAACATACATCAGGAGGTCCTGTCAAAGGTGGAAATTATCACAACCGTGTGGGAGTCAGAGGCTAGGTAAGACAGAAAATGGAACAGTGCGCTAACAATTGTAAGGGTACTAATGCCAACCTAGAACTGAGCATTAAATAGAGGCAAAAGGATACACATGACAACCCTTTAATGTATGTTCTGTAATCCATAGTCTGGAGAGGAAGGAAAAGAGAAAGAGAGAGAAATGGAAGGAAATAAAGAACCTGCCATGGAGGAGGGCTGGGGGGAGGGGGAGGGAGCCGGGGACGTTGGTGGTGGGAGATGGGCACTGGTGGCGGGATGGGTGCTGCTACACTGTATGACCAAAACCCAAATATGAACTTTTTAATTGTATATCTTTGTAATTGTAAAAATAAAAAAATTAAAAAAATTTTAAAAAAAGAACTATAAACATAGAAATTGATCTGGTCTTATGAAAAATAAATTTTCTTTACGTATTCAAGCAAAAAAAATATATACTAAATAACATATAAATTTGTCTAACACAGAGTTTAACACATAATGGTTAACACAGCGTTATCATCTCAAGGTCTCAGACTGTGCCAGTGGATCCTAGAGTGTAACTCTCAATGCAGGGAAAGTTGAAATGGTGTCTATACTACCTAGAAGTTTCTTGTCAAAACCGAAATGGACAGACATGGAGATCATTAAAGCTTGCATCCAGTGTGACATGGCTAAGTGACTTGACTGGAACTAGTAAGGGGCCCAAGCTGTGGTCTACTGTGGACCTGCTTTAAGAAGCTGCATATTTGGAGAGAGAGTTATGTTGAAGCCTCATGTTTACCCCAAAGCAACTCACTTGGCCATTCTCTAACTGAATTGATTTTCATGGAATCAGGACACTTGGTTTTAATATGATCCAGCCTGTTTTCAGCTTACACAATGATTATGATCAGATCCAAATCAGTTTGAACAGATTTTGCCAGTAAAATGTCATGAGATTAGAGTAAATTCTTCATTGCTCCAATAAATTAAAACCTACAATAGCTACAATTTTACCAATAACCAATTGTGATTTGTAATTTTAACACAAATAGCAACTGAGTATGTTTGATCTGATGTGCACCCACCACGTTGAGGTCACCTGATGATTAAGTATAATTCCGTTGTCTCTTGATGCTTACCAAGGGTCTTTCATAATCACTGGACAATTTAGCCAGGTAGAGGTGCCAATGGAAGGGCCGTTTTTGCTGGCATCACTGTTTGTTTTTGAGGACAAGCAGAGTAGCGTCCTTCTTCATCCAAATGGGTGATTTTCTGGCATATTTGAGCAGCTCATGGACTGCCAGATCATGAGGCTGAGTCTCTAGCCAGTGCAGCTTCCTGTCTGTGTTCTTGTTCCCTGAAGTTAGCCTCTCAAGAGCTTGCAGAATGGAAGATTCTCTATGCACCATCAGGCAGAGGCCAAGCCATCTTGTGGGATGGTGTGCAATCCTGCTTTCTTCTGGAATTCTGGCACATTCTGATTCCTTTATCATTAAAGCTACATGTTTTAATTACATATAATTAAAAGTACATAGATTTTTTTTCTTTTTTTTTGAGGACTAGCGGAACTCAAAGCTTCCTCCCCACTCAAGAATTACTTCTGCGGTGCTTGGGGGATCATGTGGGATGCTGGGGATTGAACCCAGGTCAGTCCCAAACAAGTCAAATCACCTACTCACTTTTACTATCACTCCAGCCCCCAAATACATGCTTTTTTGAAGTGCACAAATTAGCTTTCAACATAGATCCCTCTCTGTGTATTAATTATAAATTCACTGTGTGTGATATGAGGATAGATGTTTTAGATTATCTTAAGAAATGGGTCTCTCATAATATATTTTAATTTTTCTTTCAGTATTATCTTTTCTCCTTTTCACAAGTTTTAACATTTTACTTTTTTAAAGTTTTCCTTATTTTTCTATTGTTTTATTTCTTTCCCTTATAAAATCGGTTTCAGGTCCATTCAGGAGAGTAAAGTAATGACTGAGTTATCTGGTAAATTCAATATAGTAACATAGAAATGTGTGTGCTTTCGGTAATATGAATATTTTTAGTAAAAAGTTACCTTCTATTCCACTTTATAGTAGATAGTTGATAAATTTCTATTCTCAAACATTAGTGAAAGCTAACTGATGTTTATTGACATTTACTATATGCAAGTCCCTCTTAGCGCTTTACATTCATCATTTAATCTGTAGCAGAGATTAGTTACAGCCATTACAAATCTGTGATTTCGTTGCTTTTTCCCTACAGTAAATTTTACATTTTCCTTAATATACTCAAAATATTTCCAAGAACAAAATATCTTTTTTAGCACTTTAATATTTGATCTCATGAAGGCAGTATTCTATTGAAGTATTCTATTTTAATATATTAACTACTTGGTAAAAATTGTTGAACACATGATTTTCATTTTATTATTATTTAAAAAAACTGAGGAGGCCTTCCTGATGGGGTTGGGTACCTCTAGGGCTATATTCTTAGTACTCGGTGGCCATGTGGTGCCAGGGACTGAGGTGGGGCCCTGTATATGCCGAGCAAGTAGGATAGCTTGCCAATCCGTCAAGCTATTTCCTATCCCTTAGAAAATGTCTTTATGGTAACCTCTCAGTTATGGGTCCAGGCCACTTTTGGTGATGTTTAGCTTATTGATGCTGGCCTACATGGTTTTGTGCTTTGGAATTTAGGTATTTAGGGTATATATGTGTGGGTGGTGATGAATAGGGTCATGTCTGGCATGGCTATAGTGCTTGGGATCCATGCAAGGCCTAGCGCACATCTGGTTTTGCTCCACCATTTGATTTATCTGCTAGCTTAATACTGTCCATCTAAAATCTGTATCTGGAAGAAACTATGGAAAACTATGGAATACACAATGGAATACTACGCAGCTGTCAGGAAAAATGAAGTGATGAAATTTGCCTGCAGATAGATGGACATGGAGATGATTATGCTTAGTGAAATTAGTCAGAAAGAAAAGAACATTTATAGAAGGCCTGAATTCATTTGTGGGATATAAATACATCCAGGAGCCAGGAGGACATGTTGAGGGGTTGAAATCTACCATAAATGTGTGGGAGGCAGAGGTTAGGTAAGATAGAGAAGGGATAAACTTGCCAATAATAGTTGGAAATGGTAATATGATGCTAGATCTGAGTATTGAAAATAGACAAAGAGATAGGCATGATAGCCCCTCAGTGTATGTATTGCTAACCACAATATACAAAAGAAGAGAGAGAGGATAAAAATTCCTGCCATAGAGGCAGGCAGGGATGGGGCAAGGGAGGAAAATTGTGAACATTGGTGGTGGGAAACGTGCACTAGTGGAGGGATGGGTGCTACAATGATGTATGGCTGAAACCCAATTATAAACAGCTTTGTAAATGTGTATCTCATGGTGTTATAATAAAATTATTAAAATTAAATAAATAAATAAAATCTGTACCTGCTCATATGTAAAGTGCATAATCATATAAAGAAGTATTGGGGGAAGCGTTTTCTACAAAAAATTATTCAAATGTATATTCATATTTGGAATTATTTTTGACATTTAGTTCTATCTTTGTCCAATATTTGGATGTCTTATAAGAAAACAGAAGTGAACTAATATTTGAGCTTACTTTAAATGTGGTTTTTTGGTTTCAGACAACTCCAGCAGCAGGAATGAAAATTAAATGCTAGCAAGGCTCTGCTCATGTAACTCCACTCCCTCTCCCTGCAAAACCAGTCGCACCTGCTGATTAGCTCTGATGGGCTGAGGGAAAATCACATCACATCTATGGGGATAAGTGAGGCATTCATTCATTCAGATAAAACTTCTGGATTCACTGAAAATCTATTGCAGGCATACCTGTAGAATATGATCTGGTAAATACAGAGGACTGGTAAAACAAGGACCCTTCTTTGACAGATAAGACTAATGTAATTAAAATATATGGGAAAATTAGATCCTGCTCAATTTAATAAAAATTTGCCCTTTTGTATATATCTGATTGAAAACCATTAGAAATTCATTTCAACAAATACTTTCTTGGGAACTATGTACAAGACTTAGGAAACCCTGTTCTGTTTATCTTTGCAACCCATGGATAGACAAAATGGCAGTTAAGTATACAATGCATTATGAATCAGTAGGTTTAGTCCATGATAAAGGTGAACAAGGCAGTAAAGAAATATGACAAATAACAAAAGAACTGTATTTTCCATAGAAAATTATTACAATGTATTGTGTTCAAAGTGTAGAATTAAATCAAAAAATTAGGAATACCTGTTTTTGTTTGTTTTGGCATTTTTTGTTTGGTTTTGGACGTATAATCTTTTTTGTTTGATTTTGTTTGGTTTTGGGGCCATACCTGGTTGTGCACCCAGCTTGAGGTGCCAGGGACCAAATTCAGATTGACTATATGAAGGCAAATGTCTTACTCACTGTCCTATCACCCTGGTCCCCAAAATTAAATTTGACTGAATCATGGGAGTGATCTAAGAGGAGACTGGACAGGTGTACTGTGCCAAATACCTTAAAGAGTGGAAATCCACCATAGATTTGAAAAAAAAATACAGAACTTTATTGAATTGTCTGATAGTAAGATAATCTGGAAAGTTCTATCAAGTTAGAAATATTAGAAGTTGGAAGTAGAAATATTCAGGGGAAGTCTATTACAATTGATTACAATAAATAAAGATAAAACTGGAGTAGACCATGAGGAAAGAGTAAATTTTCATATTTATCATAAAAGAAAGTTTTTCCATTCTAAATACAGATGTATACTGGATATTTGTAAAGACAGATGGAGACTACTTTTATTTGTTTTTATTTTATTTTTTGCTTTTTGGGTCACACCCAGTGATGCTCAGGGTTTACTCCTGACTCTTTGCTCAGGAATTACTCCTGGCAGTGCTCAGGGGACCATATGGGATGCCGAGGATCTACCCCGGGTGCAAGGCAAACACCCTACCCACTGCACTGTCACCCGCCCCCAAAACTACTTTTAAATTTGAGACTGAGAAAAAGGGACTCCCCTTATATGTCATATGTGAACTTGGGAAGGGTAGAGGAATAGTCTTCATGTTTTTTGTTAAGGAGCAGAAATTAATGGTAATTTAGGGAAAGATTTCCATCAGAACCAGGGAAATTGAGAATGGTCCATGATTTGGTACATGGCTGAGCTGGATAAAAAGTCCGTATAAGAATGTATCATGCAGAACAATGAAGAATATATCAATTAATCAAACTTTTGTTTGTATATCTATTATTATTAGTGATTATTTCATCTCCAACCCATTTGAGTTTGTAAATTCATTATTTGGATATTAGTTCTACACAATGCCAAACACTGGAATATTTTGTAATAATCCAATAAATTACAAGTGTTTTGTTGCTTGATTTGTTTTGAGTTCAGACATTTGAGATCATATGGAAATAATTTCAATATTAGTTTGTTTTTTCATTAATGTCTTCAATCTCTGAAAGGACCCATACAAGCAATAGAGAATATTAAATGCCATCAATTTAACCAGGATCTCTTATGAAAATGATAAATTATGAAAGGTTATGTATTTTGGAAGATAGTACTTTCCAAGTACAATTTTTTGTTTAAGTACATCGGAATATTAAGATATCATACAAAAACATCATGCTGCTTATTTTGGAAATGACTAAAAAGTTTGAATTGTTTCTAGTGAGTAGGGGTATCTACATAAAGTGAAAGAAATAATTTTAAAAAAATTAAGAGAACAGTGGCACCCTATTTCTGACACTGACAGATGGTCAATTCTGAAAATAATTCAAACAGTTTTATATCAATAAGATCAGCTTTTAGCAACGTAGCATCATTGAGGTTAGTAGTCATGACTGGTTTTAAATTTGTCTCTAGCAGAATGTTAAAGATCAAATCTTACTGTTTTGGTTTTAGATACTTTGAGCATCTGAATAAAAGCTCTCCAGTGTCCTCACTGAGACAGTATAACTTTTTAAATAAAAATTGCTGTTTAAATGGGCTCCAAATTAACATACCTTGCTGTAAGAATCAATTTCATGATTGAAGAGATATAGGGCGAGATACTCATGCTATGCATGTAACATACCTGTGCTTGATCCCCAGCATGACATAGAGTTGCCTGAGCACTGCCAGTTGTTATCCCTGTGCACAGAACAAAGCCAGGAGTAACCCCTGAATACGGCTGGATGTCTCCTTATATACCTTCACCACCACCAAGAAAAAAAAAACCCACCAACAGTGAGATCTTTAATCCATTTTGATCTGATTTTTTGTGCAAGTGGTTAGACACAGGTCCAAATTCATTTTTTACATGTAGCTGTCCAGTTTTCCCAGCACCACTTGTTAAAGAGGCTTTCCTTACTCCAGTTTGGACTCTTTGCACCTTTATCAAAGATTAACTGATCATGTCTTTGAGGGTGGGTGTCAGGATACTCAACTCTATTCCATAGGTCCACCGGTCTGTTTTTATTCCAGTACCACGCTGTTTTAATTACTGCTGCTTTGTAGTACAGTTTGAGGTTGGGAAAGGTGATGCTTCCCATCTTCTTCTTCCCAAGGATTGCTTTAGCTATCCGTGGGGTTTGTTATTCCATACGAATTTCAGAAGTGTTTGGTCAATTTCTTTAAAGAATGTCATGGGAATCCTTATAGGAACGGCATTGAATCTGTACAAAGCTCTAGGGAGTATTACCATCTTGACAATGTTAATTCTCCCCATCCATGAGCAGGGAATGTGTTTCCATTTCCTCGTGTCCCTTTTTATTTCTTGAAGCAGTGTCTTGTAGTTCTCTTTGTATAGGTCCTTTACACACTTGGTTAAGCTGATTCCTAGGTATTTGATTTTCTGTGGCACAATTGTGAATGGAATCGATTTCTTAATATCCCTTTCTTCTCTTTTCTATTTGTGTATAGGAAGGCCACCGACTTTTGGGCATTGATTTTGTACCCTGCCACTCTACTATACCTATCTATTGTTTCTAAGAGTTTTTTGGGTCGAGAGTTTAGGGTTCTCTAGGTATAATATCATGTCATCTGCAAATAATGATAGCTTGATTTCTTCCTTGCCTATCTGGGTGCCCTTAATGTCCTTTTCTTCTCTGATTGCTATGTCAGACCTGAACTCCATAAAGTACGTTGAAGAAAATATAGGAAAAACCCTCCACGACATCGATGCTAAAGACATCTTCAAAGGTGAAACACCATTAACAAAGCAACTAGAAGAAAATATAAATATATGGGACTACATGAAACTGAAGAGCTTCTGCACCCCGAAAAGAAACAGTGACCAAGATAGAAAAAGACAGTAGACAGAATGGGAAAGAATATTCACCCAATACCCATCTGATAAGGGGTTAATATCCAGGATATATCAGGCACTGGTACAAATACATAAGAAAAAAACAGCCAACCCCATTAGAAAATGGGAGAGAGGAGATGAACAGAAACTTTGACAAGGAAGAAATCCGAATGGCCAAAAGGCATATGAGAAAATGCTCATCATCACTAATCACCAGAGAGATGCAAATCAAAACAACAATGAGATATCACCTCACACCACAGAGAATGGCCCATATCCAAAAGGGTAAAAGCAACAAGTGCTGGCGTGGATGTGGGGAAAAGGGGACTCTCATACACTGTTGGTGGGAATGTCGACTTGTACAACCTTTCTGGAAAACAACATGGACATTCCTCCAAAGACTAGAAATTGGAGCTCCCCTTTGACCCAGCCATACCGCTCTTGGGAATATACCCTGGAAAGCCAAAAACACACAGCAGAAACACAATCCGCACTTTTATTTTCATAGCAGCACTATTCACAATAGCCAGAACCTGGAAACAACCAGTATGCCCGAGAACTGATGACTGGATAAAGAAACTGTGGTACATCTACACAAATGGAATACTATGCAGCTGTCAGAAAAAATGAAGTTATGAAATTTTGCTATAAATGGATGGATATGGAAAGAATCATGTTGAGTGAAATTAGTCAGAAGGAAAGAGAGAGACATAGAATGACTGCATTTATTTGCATGACATAAATATACTAGGTGATCTTACGAAAGTGGAAATTACCACAAGCGTGTGGGAGTCAGAGGTTGGTTTAGATAGAGAAGGGAACATGTGTGAATAAATGTCTAAAGTTCTTATGCTAACATAGAACTGGAGCATTAAATACAGACAAAATGC
>JAJIBD010009786.1:0-30000 GCA_021461705.1 Cryptotis parvus
CTTTTCACCTACCAAGTCAAATGACCCGAAGACATCATTAAGACAAACTTCACGCCTTGTGGCACAATCTTTTTTGGGGCGCAGGGGGTACATCAGGCGGAGCTCAGGCTTACTCCTGGTTCTGTAGTCAAGGACCACTCCTGGCAGGGGTCAGAGGACCATACGGGGTGGCGGGCATGGAGGATGATTTGGCCGCGCAAGGCACATGCCCCACCTGCTGTATACTATCACCACAGTCCTGTATCCCATAATAATTGAAACAATAACTTCACCCTAAGATTTATGATTGAAATATAGGCAACGCAGTTCTCTTGAAAATATTGAGTTCTTGGCCGAAGCTATAGCACAGCGGGAGGGTGTTTGCCTTGCACACAGCCAACCCGGTTCGATCCCCGGCATCCCATATGGTCCCCTGAGCACAGCTAGTAGTAATTTCTGAGTGCAGAGGCAGAAAGTAACCCCTGAGCATTGCTGGGTGTGACCCAATAAAGGAAAAAAAAATTTGAGTTTTTTTGTTTCCCTAGTACAGTACTTAAAATTTGAAAGTTCATATCAAAGTTGCTTCCCTTAATTCAAAGTGGGTTCAAAAAGTGGGGGGGCTGGAGCAATAGTCCAGCGGTAGGGTGTTTGCCATGCCGCGGCCGGGTTCGATCCCCAGCATCCCATATGGTCCCCGAGCACCGCCAGGAGTAATTCCTGAGTGCAGAGCCAGGAGAAACCCCTGAGCATCGCGGGTGTGAACCAAAAAGCTAAAAAAAAACAAAAGTCGGGATTGGGGGCGAGCATTAGTACAGAGGAGGGCGTTTGCCGTGGTGACCCAGGTTCAATCCCTGGCATCCCCCCAGCACACCAGGTGTAATTCCTGAAGGCAGAACCAGGAGTAACACCTGAGCATCAACCAGGTGTGACCCCAAAAAGCCAAAAAAGGTCAAGATAAAAAGCCTACATTCGGGGCCGGAGCGATAGCCCAGCGGGTAGGGCGTTTGCCTTGCACGTGGCCGGCTTGTGCCAGCCCTGGTTCGATCCCGGCATCCCATATGGTCCCCCGAGCACCGCCAGGAGTAATTCCTGAGTGCAGAGCCAGGAGAAACCCCTGAGCATCGCCGGGTGTGACCCAAAAAGCAAAAAAAAAAAAAAAAAAAAAAGCCTACATTCCGTACACGCTGGCATTTTTATTAACAGACCTGATGGGGCTAGGCGGTACCCACTGCGGGGAGGACGCTTGCCTTGCACCCAGTGGCTTCCGAGAACGGCTCCCGTCACCGAGCACAACCGGGTGTGCCGCCCCGGTTAAAAAGTTAATGAAAAATACATTCTCCGTCTCCGAGAACACACCGCCTAGGGTTGTAGGTTACAGGTGGGGGAAGCCACTGGCAGTGCGGGCAGTCTTCTAGCAGGTCCGTTAGCAGGAGTCAAGGTCAAGCAGCCGGTGACGGACAGCGGCTGCGACTCACAAACACAACCGCGGCTCCCCTCGCCTTCGGGGGTACAAACGCGGCGACGGCGGGGGCCGCCCCCATTTCCGGCGCGGGCCGGGGACCCCCGGGCCTCGGCCGCCGCCCCGGGAACGAGCTGCTCCCCGCCGCCCGTCGCCACCTTGTCGTCACCTTGAGCAGCGGAAACCCCGCGGGCGGGCGGCTCGGCCCTCAAAAGGGAGAGACGCGGCGCGGGCGCTGCCCCCGCAGGCCGCCGCTGTGGGGACGCCACTCCCGGACGAGCTGCGGGGACGGGGACGCCTTGACCTCGGCAGGCGGCGCGGGACGGGCCGCGGCCGGGGCAGCGAGATAAACGCGCGGCGGCAGGTCGGAGCCGCCTCACCTGGTCTTGCCTCGCCCACAGCCGCAGGCCCCAGGAGGAGGGCACCCCGCCCCGTGAACCCAGAGGGCCCGGAGTCCGCTCACCTGCAACCGGGTCACCAGCAGGCTGTAAGGCGCCATTTTGTGCACTGACAAAGATTAGGTCGCGTGAAAGTGACGTGCCACGCGGCGCACTTAAAGGCTCCGGGCGGTGGGCGGAGCCCGGAGTGCCGCGTGCAGCGGGGCGGGGCCTCGACGGCGCCAGGGTCCTGCGCGCGGTGTGCGGGGGCCCGCGCACCCGGAGCCGCGGCGCGGGCGGAAAGAGCGACGTCCAGAGCCCTCGGGAGAGTAAACGCCGAGCATAGAGAGTTCTGGAGCTGAACTTTCCAGTTGTACCTTCCACCAAGATCTGGGAAATTGTGTGTGTGTTTTATTACTTGTACCTGCCAGGACCTAGCTCCCCAGTAACTAGTGAAATTTGTCTTGGGACCCGCAGGACTTTGGTCTCAGCGAGCAGAACGGGGTTGAGTGCGAGGGAGAAAGGTTGATGGAAACCTAGCCGACCAATCACGGGGAAGGCGGCAGACGCTGGGGTTAAAGGTCGGGCGGAAGTTCCCGGAGCTTCCGCTGCCGGCGCGAGGGGCAGCTATGGCCAAGCATCATCCCGACCTGATCTTCTGCCGCAAGCAGGCCGGCGTGGGTGAGCCGCTGCCCGCCCTCGCGCTGGTCGGGGGAGGTGGGCTCGGGGCTGCGTGGGGGGCGTCGAGGAGCCGCCGCGATGCCGCCGTCTTCCTCCAGGGTCGCCGGGGCTGCGGCGTTTCCCGCCCCCGGGCAGGCTGTTCGTTACTGGGGCAGGGGCGGGCGCGGCCTGGGGCCCTCGGCCAGGGGTTGGGGGAGGGCTTCTGCCCGCGCGGGAGCCGGAGGGGAGCCTGGAGCCGAGGCGGGAGTCGTGCAAGCTGCCCGCCCGGCTCGTTTCTGTTTTCCTCTGGGTCGCTCCCGGCTCTGCACTCGGGAATTGCTGCTCCTGCCGGTGCTGGGGACCCTCTGGGATCCCGGGGTCGAACCCGGGTCGGCCGCGTGCTGCGCCCGTCGGGAGTGGGGGCGAGCGCCAGCGCGTGTCCCCAAGCAGAAGCACGTCTGCCCCTGACGCCCGGAGCTCAGAATCGGTTCACTGATTGTTTTCTACCCTTTCTCTCTTGCAGCCATCGGAAGACTGTGTGAAAAATGTAAGTGGAACACACCCTCGCATGCACGCCGCTCCAGGTGGGGCAGCAGAGGGCGTGGAGAGATGGGACACGAGGCGTGTGGACGCGGTGCCGGGCCACCTCCAGGAGCCCCCTCAACCCCTCATTCCGGATTGCAATACTGGTTTTGTTTTACAGCACTTTTTTTAAAAAGGTTTTCTCTTTTTTTTTTTTTTTTTTTTTTTTTGGGTCACACCCGGCAATGCTCAGGGGTTTCTCCTGGCTCTGCACTCAGGAATTATTCCTGGCGGTGCTCGAGGGACCCTGTGGGACGCAGGGAATCGAACCTGGGTGGTCTGCGTGCAAGGCAAATGCCCTCCTTGCTGTGCTTTCGCTCCAGCCCCTTAGAGCACTGTTTGATGTGGGTGTTCGCCCGGGGCCTGGCGTGTGTGGCGTGTTCACACGTGAGCATGTCTTTGCCTCCATACATGCTTTAGGCAGTGTGCTGAGTTTTGGAGGAAACTCCTGGCTTTGGTGAGGAAGTAGCCCCACGCTGACCAGTGTGTCCACAGCAGTTGTGCACGTGTCAGCAGCCAGCTCCTGTTCAAGCCCTTCATTTTTAGTTGATCCCATGTTTTGTGGGGATCGAATGGACTGTAAATGAGTTGGGTTTGTGGATACCAGAGACGGCCCAGAAGTTTAGTGGGAGGCCGGAGAGTCACGGGGTAAGTTGCTTCCCTTGTATGTGGCCACGCAGATTTGAACGCCAGTACTTCATGAACCGCTAACAAAATAAACAACGAGAGAGCGAGAACAGCTGAGTACAGGGGAATAGCCTGTGGGGTGTGGCCCAAGCCTGTTCCCGGCTGGGCGGGGAGAGCACGCGCCTGCCTTTTTGGGGTCTGGCCTCGCTGTGGCGTGCAGCTCCCGCAGCATGAGCAGCATGAGGAGGTGTTTGCACTGTTTCATTCTCCCTCTCAGGTGACCGGCAAGTGTGTGATCTGTGACTCCTACGTGCGTCCCTGCACCTTGGTACGCATCTGCGATAGAGTGCTAACTACGGCTCCTACCAAGGGCGCTGTGTCATCTACGGGAGGCCCTGGCGTCTCGGATGCCTACTACTGTAAGGAGTGCACCATCCAGGAGAAGGACGTGAGTGTGAACGAGGCTTCTAGCCATCTTACGTATTGGGTTCCTCCCCGGTGGTGCTCAGCGTTAGAGGTACCTTAAGTGGCGGCAGGGATGGAATCAGGCTCTGCCACGTGCAAGGTGAGCGCCTTAACCTGTCCGGTCTCTGAGCCTTCCTCCTGTTACTTTGGAAAGTCTTGCCGTCCAGGGCAAACCTCTCCAGTACTACGTGTAGCTCACTCTGTTCTTGCTCTGAGAGTCCATCTGTGCATCAAGGGCAGCAAATGGAGAGCAGTAAATCTCTGTCAGGACCAGCAGTGGGGCCCAGCGCCGTCCTTGGATGTCTCCATTTAGAACCTGCAGCAGCGCTCGAAGCACGGTTCGTTATGGCTACTCAGAACTTCATTCTTTGGGGCCGGAGGCGATAGCCTAGCGGGTAGGGTGTTTGCCTTGCACGGCGTGCGGCCTGTGCCAGCCCTGGTTCGATCCCGGCATCCCATATGGTCCCCGAGCACCGCCAGGAGTAATTCCTGAGTGCAGAGCCAGGAGAAACCCCTGAGCATTGCCGGGTGTGACCAAAAAAAAAACAAAAACAAAAAACTTCTCTCTTCATGCTGTGGCAATAGTTGATGTTAGGACAATGTTAGTTGATTTTCCAATTTAAGTTGCAAAAGAACGTCTTTGGTTTGCTTGCTGTTCACGGTGACCAACTGTTAGGTCTGCTGTGGTTCTGTGTTGGACCGTCACTGCTCCGGCACGGTGTGCCGGCCTTGGCTAGTCTGTGCAGCAAACTAAAGAAAGGAACGTTTGCTCGTTTCTCTCTATATTGTTGGAGGGCTGGATCACTCCTAGCACGACTTTAAGAACCATGTTGGATGTTGGGGATCGAACCCAGGTCAACTGCGTGCTAACAGAGTGCCCTGCCCACTGCAGTATGTCCGGGCCTCGACACCTTTCTTCTTAGGACACCATGGGATGCAGTGTGACCTACAACCTCCAGGCTAGCGTAGGGATCTGCTTACCTAATCTGAGTATGGCAAAAGGGACGTGATTCTGAGTATTCTGTGAGCAGCCGTTTGTGGGCGTTAGCGGAAGCCCTTGTGTTTGGCATCGTTAGTATTATTATCTACGTCTCCAGTATCGCCCGGTGGCAGTTCCGAGCATCTGACAAAGCTAAGAGGTTTCTCCTGTTCCTGGAGTTGTCCTTGTTCGGTGTGCTCCGGTTTGAGTCCAGGCTTGTGTAGGTGCCTCTGAGCCCTGCCCCCGTGTCCTGTTTGGGGGCCACACCAGCTGTGCTTGCTCCCAGCTCCGTGCTCAGGGATCATTCTCGGGGGTTTACGGTGGACCACCTCTCGGAATCAGGGAGTGGAGTTGAACCCGGTCCGCCACATGTGAGGAAACTGGACTCGGGGCTCCTCACATTGTCCTTCGAATGTCCTGTTGCTAGGAAGTGACCATGTTGTGTGGAAACTGCCGCCTCCCGACCGGCTGCCATGTGAAGTCTGTCTTGTGGTAGGAAGTGGACCACGTCAGGCTGCTGAGACCTTTCTCACAGTCTGCCCTTCAGGGACATAAGAAGGGCCATGGGTGTCCAAACGTTTTCCATTGACTTGAACGTTCTCCTTCCATAAACTCTGACTTGCGTTGACTTGACTGTCACAGCGTGTCCAGCCTGAGAGGGTCTTCCCTGGACACGCTTCTTTAGAAAGGCCTCGGGAGTGGAGCAGAAGTATGGCGAGGAAGCGCTCGCCTGAGCGCAGCCAGTCCGGGTTGGGTCCCAGCGTCACCCGTGCTCCTCTGAGCCCAGCCAGTGCTGGGAGCCCCAAGACGTTGCTTTGTGTGTTTCCGGCCCTGGTGTCTCGCTCTGCTGCCTGTTCTGAGGTGGAAGCGTGGCCCGCCGCTTTGGTGCACCTGTGTCTTGTACTCCTTCCGTCTGGTACTGGGTGGGTTAGGGAACTTCTTAGGTAACCTAGAAGCAGTGAATCTGATAAGATACCCGCAGTGAAGAGAAAGGTTTCGGTTCTTTTTCAGTTTGTTTTTTGGGGTTGCGCCCAGTGGTGCTCAGGGGTTATGCCTGGCTCTGTAATCAGGAATTACTCCTGGCGGGCTCTGGGGACCATATGGGATGCGGGAATTGAACCCAGGTCTGTGGTGAGCAAGGCAAATGCCCTGCCCACTGTACTCTCTAGCGCTGAGAACATTTTCTTCAAGTTTTGCATGGTTATAGGTTGAGTTCTTAGCTGGTGTCAGCTGTGATCACAGGGTGCTTAATAAATGTTAATGACTGGTCTCCACGTGTCGCGGGGTCTGATAACCTTGGGAGCCTCATTCTGCCTCTTCAGAGCTGTGCTCGATGTCATTCCCTCTATCATGGATGTTTGAGATGGCATCTAGCTAACATTTACTCAGCCAGAGTTTCTAAGGAGCCCAAAGAACCCTCTCAGCCTTCCGGGTCATGAAGACGGGCGCCTCCACTCCCTCTGCTCGGCTCTCCCTGCAGTCAGCGGCTCCTGCTTCTCCCTCAGCTTCCAGAGCTGATCTGGAACAGGAGCGGTAGCTAAGTGGAAAGTCCCACTTTGAGTTTTTCTCTCTCTCTTTTTTTTTTTTTTTTTTGTTTTGTTTTGTTTTTTGGGTCACACCTGACAATGCCCAAGGGTTACTCCTGTGGTGGTTGGGGGGGCCACATTGAACATGGGTTACTCCTGGTGGTGCTTAGGGGACCACATTGAACTTGGGTCAGCCACATGCAAGGCAGATGCCCTCCCCACTGTACTATCTCTCCAGCAATAGTCTTTCAAAGCTTCCAGATCCGAAACCTGAAGAATCTGCCGTCTGTACTCATCAATACACTGGCTCAGCTCTTCACACGCTACCTGTCCGAATGCAAGGTGCCCTCCCAATGGAAAACCAGCAGGACAGTTCTACTGTTCAAGAAGGGAGACATCCACGACATTGGCAACTATCGCCCCTTCTGCCTGTTGTCTGTCATCTACAAGCTGTTCACGCCAGTCATCCTGAGCAGGATTGGCAGAACATTAGATGAAGGACAACCATGCGAGCAAGCTGGCTTCCAGAAAGGATTCAGTACAATCTACCATACCCACACGGTAACCAAGCTCATTGAGGTTTGTAGGGAGTTCAAGATGCTGCTCTGTCTCACGTTCATTGATTTAAAGAAAATCTTTGATTCTGTAGAGACTGAAGCGGTCATCAAAGCCCTAGCCAAACAGGGTGTTCAAACCCAATACATCAAGATCCTTCGTGAGCTGTATTACGGATTCACCACCAGGATCTCACCATTCTACAAATAAGTGATCATTGATGTCAAAAGAGGGGTTCGACTGGGTGATACCATTTCACCAAAACTCTTCAGCGCCACCCTCGAGAACATGCGACAATTAGAATGGGAAGGAATGGGAGTGAAGATAGATGGTCGGCAACTACACCACCTCCGCTTCGCTGATGACATCGTTCTAATAACACCAAACATTAGCCAAGTGGCACAAATGCTGACTGACTTTGACCGAGAATGTGGAAAGATAGGTCTACAGCTGAATCTAAAGAAAACTATGTTCATGAAAAATGAACTGATTCCAGAGGCCCCATTCACTCTCAATGGAACTGACATCTCTGAATGCAGCAGTTATGTGTACTTAGGTCGAGAAGTCAACATGATGAACGACCTAAAACCTGAGCTGCGCGGGAGGAAGAGAGAGTGGCATGGAATGCCTTCAAAAGCATCAAAGAAATAGCTAAAAAGACAAAGAACCTCCGGCTCCAGGCACATCTCTTTGATTCCACCCTTCTTCCTGCATTAACATACTTCGCAGAGACCTGGGCCCTACGAAAGCAGGATGAGAATGCTATTCGGGTCTCCCAAAGAGGAATCGAAAGAGCTATGTTGGAATATCTCGCCTCACTCAAGTGAAAGAAGGAATCTGGAGATCCGACCTCTGTTGCTGTTCCAGAGTCAGGGACGCTGTCTCATTTGCCAAGACATCGAAAATCAGATGGGCTGGACATGTAATGCGATTTGGAGACGACTGCTGGACTAGAGTCGTTACCGACTGGATCCCATGGGATGTCAAAAGATCGCGTGACTGCCCACCTACAAGATGGTCAGACTTCTTCCTCAAGACCCTGAACTACGGGGGCGGAGTGATAGCCCAGCGGGTAGGGCATTTGCCTTGCATGCAACCGCCCACGCCGGCCGGGTTCGATCCCCAGCATCCCATATGGTCCCTCAAGCACTGCCAGGAGTAATTCCTGAGTGAAGAACCAGGAGTAACCCCAGAGCATCGCCGGGTGTTACCCAAAAAAGCAAAAAAAAAAAAAAAAAAAAAGACCCTGAACGAACAGTTTGAGGCTCTTCATATTCCTGAAGCAACCAGATGTGATTGGGCTACACTGGCTCGTGATAGGGTCAAAGGGAAATGTTACTGGCGCCCGCTCAAGCAAATCGATGAATAATTGGGATTCAAGTGATCAAGTGATCCAGGCTATTAAGAAGTTGGCTCATAACTGCTTTGCCATCAGATTGGTAGTAGTATGCCATGGTAGGAACGCCCCTAACCTCCTAAGGCCCTTTCGTCCTTCCTTAGTCTCCCCTCCAAGACAGCAATGAGAACTAGCGCTAGGTGCAGACTCTGTGTGCAGAAGGCCTGGGGTCAGCCCCTGCACCACGTGGCCCCAGAGAAAGAACCTCCCAGAGCAACACCAGAGCTCGGCCGAGCATGACAAAGCAAGCAGGAAAGAGCTGACTTGGTGGTTTGGGGTTTGTCTGCTTGAGGGTCACACCTGGTGGTGCCCAGGGTTTACTGGGGCCTGGGCTCAGGGACCAGACGGTTGCTGGGGGCCGACTGGGGCTGGCCGTGTGCCTTAACCAAGCGGCTGGCAGTTACGGAGCACTTCCTCCATGGCAGGTAACTGCGACTCCTCGTCTTCACGTGCTGTGCGGCAGAGGCGGACCTGGGGGTGAAGCAGCTTGGCCCTTGGTGCGTGATAAAGAAGGGGCAGATCAGTGACCCGAGTCTGCTTCGTCTTGTCTTACCGCCCACCGCTGCCAGGCTCTCCCAAGGAGGAGCCAGACGCTGTAGCGTTGTGCCCATGGAGGGGTGGAGGGTCCCCCCAGGCTATGTGGTGTGACGCCAAAGCTCTCGTCCTGCCAACGATGGGCCTCACCATCTCCTGCTGTTTTTGCGTTCTCTTCTAAAGCGCCGCCGAGCCGTTTAGAAGCAAAAAGGCCGGGTACTCGTCAGGGTTCCCTCGTGGACGTCCAGCGTTCTCTTCTGCTCTAACCACGGACGGTTTGGGTTCTGGCCCCTGGGAACCTGTTAGAGTCCCCCAGTCAAATAAGTCTCTCTTTTTTGTGAGGTATTTTTCCTTAGGGGGCTGGAGTTGAGCCGCACCTGGTGGTGCTCACCAGAACCTGAGCCAGCAGGAAGGAAACTAGCAAGGTGAGGGGTAAGGGGCTTGCCCTACGTGTTTGTTGTTGGGCTTTGGGTTTTTTTGTTTGTTTTGTTTTGTTTGCTTCTTGGCTTTTTGTGGCACACTCAGAGGTTACTACTGGTTCTGCGCCCAGAAATCAGTACTTGTGTTGGGACATCATAGGCTGCCGGAGATCAAACCTGGGTCAGCAGCTGCAAGGCAGCGCCTCGCCCACTGTCCTCTCTGGGGCCCTCCCGGCCCCATGTCTTGGCTTTGCTTCTGACCAATTGTGTGACCAGTGCAAGTTCCTGCTCATCTACCAGATGTGCCTTTGTGCCTTTTTTTTTCCTTTTTTTGGTCACACCCAGCAGTGCTCAAGGTTTATTCCTGTCTCTTTGTCCTGGAGTTACTCCTGGTGGTTCACAGGAGACCCTATGGGATGGTGGGAATTGAACTCGGATCAGCCTCGTGCTCTCTCCGGCCCTTCACTTTGTGTGTTTTTGTTTTTAATTTGCTTTTTTGGGTCACACCCAGCAATGCTCAGGGTTACTCCTGGTTCTGCACTCAGGAATTACTCCTTGCAGTGCTTGGGGGACCTTATGGGGTGCTGGGGATTGAGCCCGAGTTTCCTGCGCCGTGCAGTGCAAACACCCTCCCTGCTGTACTATCACTCTGGCCCTGCAATTCTGTGGAAGCTCTTAGAAACTAAGTGGCCCTGAGCATTCACCACGAACCGCCGCTGCCTGCGACCAGCCCTGAATGGGAAAGGAAGAAGGGCTTGGCAGGTGCTTGCAGGGCTGTTGAAATAGCTCTGTGGGGCTGGCACGGCAGTACAGCAGCTAGCCTGGCCTCTAGCAGACCATGGTCCTCTTGTCCCCCACATAGCTCCCCTGCGCCCCCCAGGAGGGCGTGTGCTCTTGGAGCACAATCGAGACATTCCGAGAAACAAAAGCATCAATATCCTCTACTCTCAAATCTGTGCCCGCATCCTCAGAGTGTCCACCCCGTGGGTGACACGTCCTGCTTGAAGCTTCAGCTACAGTTAACTTGCAGCCTCTCCCAGCTCACTAGGGAGACTGAATCAGCTCTGACTTTTGTGAAGCCAAGAGGCCCCCGAAGTGCTGCATTTCAACAGTCAGTTACCTGCCTTCATCTCTAGATTGCCCAGCCCTTGATGGGCCAGGCTTCTAAGTTTTGGCGGGTTTCTCTCTATAAAATAAGCTGGGGAAAGGAGAAAGGCTTTTTGACATTTTGGCTTCCCTTGGCTTCTGCCTCTCCTCTCTGTCCTCTCCGTTCTCTGTTGGGCTCAACACGTGGTGGCAACCATCTCGGCCTACACGTGGCAGGGCCCAGCCGGGAACCCAGAGTCCGGGGTTTTTCCTGTTCTTGGATTGTGTATCAGAACCTGTGATAGTAAAGCCTTTTAAAACTGCACCGAATTCCTAAGTTTTCATCCACTCCCGCTGGCTTCAGAGGTAGAAGGGAACTCGCGTCCTGGTATTGTTGGGGACCCAGCGGCCCCCGACACCCCCCCATCCTCCTGATCTGTCTGTCCCTCACAGCCCTGTAGCTCTGGGAGTGGGGCGTTTCGGCTTCCCACGGAACTGGAGTGGGTACAAGGAGGCCATGTGCAAGAAGGGAGGGAGAATGTGTCCAGTGTGGAGTGTTTCTAGCCTTTCAAAATGAAGTCTGGGGCCGGAGTGACGGCACAGCGGGGGGGGCGTTTGCCTTGCAAGCAGCTGACCCGGGTTCGATCCCCGGCATCCCATATGGTCCCCCAAGCACCGCCAGGAGAAATTCCTGAGTGCAGAGCCAGGAGTAACCCCTGAGCATCACCAGGTGTGACCCCACCCCCAAATAAATAAATAAATGAAGCCTGAGGAGGGGCTGGAGCGACGGCTCAGGGGTCGGATGTTTGTCTTGCACACAACTGACTCCGGCCTTGGTCCCTGCATTCCATATTAACCCGGGCACCGCCAGGATTAGCCCCTGAGCATTGCTGAGTGATCCCAAAAAGCAAAAAATAAAAATGAACGATTTGGAATCTGGCTTCTAAAATTACAGGGCTACCCCCTGCCCCAAATACTCAGAGGAAATGTTCCCAGGTCCCGGTGGATTCCTGGAGCCAAGATGGTATCGGCCCTGATTACCGGCCTCTCCTTCCCTGCGTGCCTCTGACCAGGTTCCTTGTTCCTTTAGTTGGCAACAGACTCCCAAGAATAACTAAACCAAACAGAACAACTACAGCCGTACTGGATCCTTGTGGGTTCCTGTCATTCACATAAAAAGTTTGCAGTTATGGTAACAATCATGGATTTGGGGCTTTTTCCCTGTTTCTTGTTTATTTGGGGGTTGGACCACACCCGCCTGTGCTTGGGGCCCATTCCTGGCTCAGGGATCGTTTCTGGCAGCCTCGAGAGACCATGTAGGATGCAGAAATCGAACCTGGGTCTGCCGTGTGCAAGGCCAGTGCCCTGACACTACCTCTCTGGGGCCCTTGCCGCTGGCGGCAGCCGTTGTGTGTAGTCCGCCATTGCTTTCGTTGCCTCTTTTCCTTCCTGTCCACTGGACCGAGGCCGGAGCTGAATTAGGCGTTCAAGCATCTTTAGGAATGAGTTTTTCGTATTCTTGGGTTAGATGACAAGTGGGGTCGCTGGGTGGTTAGGAAGCCTGTTCTGCGGGGGCAGGGGGGCACGCCACGTGGTGGGCTCTGCAGCAGTATTTATGGCTCTTTGCTTAGGTAGCGCCACAGGCTGCTCTGCTGGGGATCCAAGCCAGCCGCCCGTGCAGGGCCAGCCCCTGATCCCCTATACTGTGGCCCCCGAGTCACCCTCTTTGGTTGAGAAAGCAAAGCCCACTGTTTCTGATGGCTGGGGCTGCCGCCCACCCCAGCAGGAGATGGTCTGGGGACCGTGTGTGCGCCATGGGGCGGACCCTTGTGGAATTGCTGACATAGTTGGGGTGACTGTTGGTTTGGGTTGGGTTTGGAGGCCACACCTGCGCCCTGATGGTGTTAAGGGCTCCGATCCTGGCTGTGCTGAGGACCATTTGCCAGGGGGTTGAGCCCTGGCCTCCAGCACGCAAAGCTTGTGCTCCAGCCCATTGGGCTGAGTCAGCCTAACTTGCTAAAGGGTAACTGAGTTGCAGGCCTGGCTCTAGCAAGTTCGTTTCCTGTTGACTCAGGAAGTCCTGCCATTGCAGTGGCTTATGGTGACTTACTAGGCTGGAGAACCCAGGAGGTGAGCTGTTGACCTGGCACGCAGCCAGCCCCAGTCTGAATTCCGGCCCCTCCTGATATACCAATACCACCGGGTGAGCCCTCAGCACTGCTAGATGTTCCCCAGAAAATAAAAACACAAAGAAAGGGGCCATAGAGATAGCACAGCAGGTAAGTGTTTGCCTTGCGCGCTGGTCCACCGGGTTGGTCCCCCGGCATCCCATGTGGTCCCCCAGAGTCCACCAGGAATGATCCTTGAGCACCACCAGATACAGCCCCCAAACAGTGAATTATAAAGGATGCAGGAAGGCGGTCCTGAGCAGCAGGTAGTACAGGGTGGGTGAGGCACCTGATACTGCCCCAGCACAGCCAGGCTGGCCTACATACAAGGAAAATGAACACATCAGGTCCCAGAACTGGAGGGAGAGATGGGACGGGGATGCAGGCACGTGCCTTTCATTTTGCTAACCCAGGATCAGTCCCTGGTCCCGGTGTGGGCCCAGAGCAGAGAGAAGTTCCTAAAGGTATTGTTCCTCTTAAGTTAGACTCGAAGATTGTTCACCATTTCTGTCCTGTTTTCCAGAGAGACGGTTGTCCAAAGATTGTCAATTTGGGGAGTTCCAAGACAGATCTCTTCTATGAACGCAAAAAAAGTATGGCTTCAAGAAGAGGTGATAGGTGGCCCCCTCTTCACCCCCACCAGCTGGTGCAGCTGCCAGACGATGCCCACCATTACCAGCAGAGAGGGAGGAGCCAGCGCGTCCCCTGACTTGCCCGTTCTCCCGGGCACCTTCTCCCGTTTCCTCCTCAGCCGGCCCCGCAGCTTCATGGAACAGGATTGTTCACCTGCGCTCTGCATAGACGCGTGCAGAGCCACGCATCAGCACCACGAGCCCCTCAGACCAGCATCTGCTCCATGTTGGCGTCATCTGGTTGAGAGCCTGCTGGTGACGCCCCCAGTGGGGACGCGACCCCAGAGCAGAGCTGGGGCCCCCAGTCTGATTGTGCACGTCACGTGGTGCTCTCTGCTCCCTCTGCTGAGCCAGTGGAAACGCCTCGCTGTTGGATTAATAAAGTGGGTGTTTACTTTCTGGGCGTCATCACTGTCCTGGTGGAGGGCGAGGAATTTAATTTAGTCGGCCAAGAATTTGTGATTCAGAGCTGGTGGGTGCTTTGCACCTGTTCTCTTAGTACTGCTGGAAGGAATCCAGAGCTCCACGTGCCTTTCATTAAAGGTAAAGCAAGGTTGTCATTTCTGGAGGTTCGCTGTTTCTCCCTCATACTGGGGTGGGCGGACGATGACGGGCTATATCGGGCTTGATGCTGTGCCCAGCCGTGACCCCGGGCAGCGCTCAGCGGACCATATGTGCTGCCAGGAACCGAACCAGGGTTGCTGCCACTGCAAGGCTATTGCCTGACCGTGTGTACTATCCCGGGCTCAACCTGAAACAGAAGAGAGGGTGGAAGTAATGAAACAAAATATTCAGATAGGGCTGGAGCAACAGCACAGCAGAGAGGACATTTGCCTTGCATGCAGCCAATCAGGGTTCGATCCCCGGCCTCCCATATGGTCCCCTGAGTGCAGAGCCAGGAGTAACCACTGAGCTTTTGCCGGATGTGACCCATAAAGCAAAAAAAAAAAAAAAAAATCAAATCAATGAATTAGAAGCATTGAACTTGCTTCATAAAATGGACTACATTGGGGCCGGAGTCATAATACAGCAGGTCGGGTGTTTATAGGGTTTTTGCCTCGAGTCACGGCCAACCCAGGTTTGGTCCTGGCATCTATACGGTCCCCAAGCACCGCCGAGAGAGATTCCAGAGCACAGCTGAAAGTACCCCCCAAAAAGAAAGACATGTTTGTTTGTTTTTTTTTTTTCTTTTTTAGGTCACACCCGGCAATCCTTAGGGGTTACTCCTGACTCTTCGCTCAGGAATTACTCCTGGCGGTGCTCGGGGACCATATGGGATGCCGGGATCAAACGCCCTACCTGCTGCGCTTATCGCTCCGCCCCAGAAATATGGGGTTTTTTTGTTTGTTTTTTTGCTTTTTGGGTCACACCTGGAGATGCTCAGGGGTTTCTCCTGGCTCTGCACTCAGGAATTACTCCTGGCGGTGCTTGGGGGACCATATGGGATGCCGGGACCGAACCCGGGCGGCATGGGCCAGCTGCGTGCAAGGCAAACGCCCTACCTGCTGGGCTATCGCTCCGCCCCAAGAAATAATGTATTCTTATAGTCAGGATGTTTCCTATTTTAAGAAAATGAGCAGTTTAAGCCACACCCAGGCTCCTGCTGAATCTGCCCACTCCAGGGTGGTGTCACGGATGAGGAGCCTTGGCCATCTGAGATGTCCCTCTCTGACGCTCCAACACCTAGGAGAGGCCGCACCCGCAGAGCCCCAGTTTCTGCCCGAAATCCAGCGTGACGTGGCACCAGGGCCGGGAGAGAGATGGGTCTATGGGCTTCTTACCCAGGTCAGCAAGGGTGGTGTTTAGGCTCCGCCAAGATAGAATCTGCCTTCCAGGAACTGAGGCCTCCCCTGCACAGAGCAGAGGCGCGTGGCCTAGTTAGAGCCTGGAGAGGACCCTCAGGGCTTGGCCAGCCCCAGCCCTTTGATCTGCTTCTTTCCTTTGCGCTAATTCCTGCTCACCCCAAGGCCTGTCCTGCAGCCTGGCCCCAGGCCCCCTTGAGCGCCCACCCTTGTTCTGCCCCACATGGTGCCACTGTACACCCAGTGATGTTCAGGGGTTACTCCTGGTGATGCTCCAGGGGACCATATGGGATGCTGGGGATCGAACCCAGGTCGGCCTCATTCAAGGGCAATAGCCTCGCTGTGCTGTCGCTGGCACCAGCTTTGCCTCTTAGCAGGGCCAGATCGGGAGTACTGGGATTTAATTCAGGGTCTGCACTGCCGGCACATCCCCAGCTCGGAACAGTTCTGGTGGATGCAGAAGTATGAGTCCAAATGGGTGGGGAAATTGCAAGAAGAATTAAAAGGGTTGGAGCGATAATACAGCGGGTAAAGCGTTTGCCTTGCATTTGGCCAACCCAGGCTCAATCCCCAGCACTATATGGTCCCCTAAGCACTGCCAGGAGTAATCCCTGAGCATTGCCACGTGTGACCCCAAAAAAAATAGCTTTAAGGGAAGTTTCTCTTCCGTTTGAGTTTGTTTGAGCATTTGGGAGGTCACTTCCAGTGGTATTCCAGGGACTAGCCTTGGGGCTCCCCTGGGGAAAGTATGTGTTCCAGCACCCCAAAAATCCCATTTTATTGATTTGTTAGCCATTTGGTACACATAACATCACCTGCGATTGCATTTACCGGGTGCTCCTCCATTTCAGCAGAATGCCACCTCGGTCTCGGCTCCTTCCAGGCTCCAGAAGGTCAAGTGAGGAAATGTAAGAGTAATCCCAGGAGACGAAGGGCCCCATCACATGACAAGGCCACACAAGGCAGCCTCGGCCCCGTGAATTCCCCCAACTCTCCTCTGTCACCCAGTTTCGTAACCTGTCCTGGTGTATTTGCTCAGATCCCAGAATACAGTACAGGGAAAGCATTTACATCACGCTGGGAGCGGACAGGGGTTAAGGTGCTTTGCCGGCTGCAGTTGACCCCAAGAGAAAAGCCCCTGAGCACCGCCAGGTATGGGCCCCCCAGGAAAAGTGACATGCGGCCAGTATTGCCCAAGTAGCCCCCCAAAAAGATGAGTAGTAGGAGGGCTTTCTCGGTGTGAGGGGCTGAGTAGGCGCCAGAGAAAGTGCAAGCAGGTGCCTTCACAGAGCTCAGGTGGCTGGATCCTGAGCACAGAGCTAGAAGTCGGTCCTGGGGCCGGAGCGATAGCCCAGCGGGTAGGGCGCTTGCCTTGCACGCGGCCGGCCTGTGCCGCCAGGTTCGATCCCCGGCATCCCATATGGTCCCCCACGCACTGCCAGGAGTAATTCCTGAGTGCAGAGCCAGAAGAAACCCCTGAGCGTTGCCGGGTGTGACCCAAAAAAGCAAAAAAAAAAAAAAAAAAAAGTCGGTCCTGACTGCAGGGTATGTCCCACAAGTTTGATCTTGTAAGTGCTTGGTGCTTCTCGGGAAGGCTCCCTGTGAACCGTGTCCTTTCTGGCCCTTGACAGCTCGCTGCATGGTCTGCCTACCCTCACAGATTGGCTTTTTTTTAAGGGGTATGGAGGATGCTCAGGGGTTACTCCTGGCGGTGCTCGGGGACCATATGGGATGCTAGGGATCAAACCCGGTCAGCCACATGCAAGGCAAACGCCCTCCTCACTGTACTATCGCTCCAGCCCCTACCCTTAGTTTGGCCTTTCTTTGCTCAGGCAGTGAAGACACGTTCCTTGAATACTCCCCACCTTCTTGGCCTCGTACCTCTTGTTGGAAATACCTGACTGCTTCCGTCTGTACCCATCAGCAGTCTGGGGCTGAGACCACTCGAAGTGCTAGAGAACATGCCTAGCACGTCCAAGACCCTGAGTCCAATCCTCAGCACCATGTGGCTTCGAGCATTAGAAAAGGCCAGATACATTCAGTAGAGACGATGCCTTGCAGGCGTGAGCCTTGGTGTGTTCCCTAGCAGTGCAGGGAAAAGAAGTCTGAGGCTAGAGAGCACAGAGGGTAGAGTATTTGCCTTGCATGCCAAGCAGGCGTGAGCCCAGGTTCATCCCATGTGGCCCCAGAGCACTGCGGGAGTAACTCCTAAGCACTACCAGTGTGGCCCAAAAGGGGAAAAAAAAAGGACTTGCTTTGTGGTGCGGACTGGAGGCAGAAACAAGTTTCATGAAATGTTTATTCTCATTTGATTCATTCTGAGCGCTGGGCTAGCTGCCTGTGCGTGGCCGCCGCATGCTCTGCTTCTCCCTTGCCGTGACGCACACAAATAGGCAGCCACAGGGCCGTCTTACTCTGAACTGGAAAGAGGGAAAGATTCAGGAATCGGTGAATAATAGGATTGGGAGAGGCATGAGTGAACAGCCCAAACGTGGTGATGAACATGGTGCCTCCTTGGGCATCAGTCCCGCGGGACTGTTAGGAAGGAGAGCAGAAGGCAGGGGGCCCTCGAGACAGCTGCTCTCTGGCTCCTGACAACCGAGCTGCTTGCTTGAATGCCCAAAGTGACCAAATATTTTGAGTTTAGGACAAGTGAAAAATCGATGTATTGGGGGTTGAGGAAACAGCCCAGAGGGCAAGATCACGTGCTGTGTGTGTGGGAACTTGATTGGGTTTAGCTTCGGGTGACTGGTCCCCCAAAATTGCTGTGACCCCCCAAGTTGAGTGGTTTTGTGTAATCTCACTTTTTAGTGTGTTCATTTTGTTTCAGGGTCACACCCGGGAGTGTTCAGGGGTGACTCCTGACTCTGCTGCTCTCAGGAATCACTCCTGGTAGGCTCGGGACCATCTGGGACTGCTCGTGACTGAACCCAGGCCGGCCGTGTGCACTACCCACTACTCCCTCCGTCCTGTGTTTGAATCTGTCCGCTCGTTTTAGAATGGGGCTGGGGCCTGAGCGATAGCACAGCGGGGAGGGCGTTTGCCATGCACGTGGCCAACCGTGATCGATCCCGGTATCCCATAGGGTCCCCGAGCACCACTAGGTGTAATTCCTGAGTGCAGAGCTAGGAGTAACCCCAGAGTATTGCTGGATACCACCCCAAAAGCCAAAAAATAAATAAGAGTTGCTGGTTAGACTGTTACATGGATCGCAAAACAACCTGGGAGCTGTGAAGATTAGGCCAGTGAAAGGTTCTAAAAAAACTGAAGACCAGAAATTTAAACTGCGTCACATCACAGATCTAAGGCGTTTCTGCCCATTCTAGCGCGCATTACATTTGTGTGGGAAATGGAATCGCTGGGAAGGGGCCGGAGTGATAGCCCAGCGGGTAGGGGCGTTTGCCTTGCGTGCGGCCGACCGGTTCGATCGACATCCATATGGTCCCCGAGCACCGCCAGGAGTAATTCCTGAGTGCAGAGCCAGGGGTAACCCCTGAGCATGGCCTGAAACGAGGCCAATACCCCAGGTCTGCCGCCACCAGGCTCTGCCTCGATAGTCTGGTTTGCTCGTTGGCTGTTGATTGGATTCATTCACATCGCGGTGAGTAAACAGCTCATGAGTCCCCAATAGCTGGGACCCGAGGCCACAGCTGCGGTGCTGGCTTTGTTCGGGCCCAGCTGGAGCCGGCACAGGAGCCCAGCTGAGGCACCAGTTACCTGGATGGCTTTTAAAACAGCAGAATTTCCCATCCTGGCAAGTATGTGTGAGAGTTAATTCACCCCTCGAGTTAGCAGCTCGACGGGTCGGGGCAGCAGAACATCCGGCCCGACCTGCTTACCCGCGGTCTGAGCGGCCGCCTCTGCATCCCGGCTCCGAGGCTCCGACACCGCGCGTGCCTTTCAACGCGTGATTGTTCGAGGTGGGAGGAGGTGGATGCTGGAGCTCACAATTAGGCCCTCTGCAAGATGAAATCACAGGTTGACCAAGGGGAAAAACATCCCTCTCGTCACAGGGTGAATGAAGACGGCAATTAAGCAGGTGATTACCCGCCTCCCTGATTTTACCTTTTCCTATTTATACGCCGGCCCGCCCAGGGAGGCTGGATGGCCGCATCTTGTTTGATGTTGCTCTGGGCAGGTGTGGTTCCAGCGCAGCACCGGAGGCTAGGAGGAAACGAAGGACTCCGTGGCCCTGCGCAGCCTGCGCGGAAATCAAGGCTGGGCTCCCCTCCGCAGGGGCACACCCTGAGTATTAATTTCTGCCCAGCCGTCTAGCTGGCTCAGGGCGTGGGGACAGGACCGGGGCCTCATATATCCAAACACGAAACTCAGCATGGGCTGTGCTTCAGAATGCAACAGGGCCTGCTTTAAGAATAGCACAGCGGGGAGGGCGTTTGCTTTGCACGCCGCCCACCCGGTTCGATCCCGCATCCCATAGGGTCCCCCAGTTCCTGAGCGCACAGACAGGAGTAACCCCTGAGCATTGCCGGGTGTGACCCAAAAAAGCGAAAATCTATATAGCAACTCTTCGGGACGGGCCTTACATGCTGTGCCCCCATTTAGCCCCCGGCTGGAGGCTGGACTAGGACGCCCACCCACCCATTTCCAGGGCTGTCTCGAATAAAAATGACCACAAATACCAGCATCCCTTGCACAGCCCGACGTCCCAGTGCGCAAACGCACACTCTCCGGGCCCCCGGCTCTTCGGCCCGCGGCCCCCGTCCTTAGTCCCAGCGGTGGGACCGAAAACCCAATGAGACGCCGCCGCTGCCTGCGCTCGGGCCAATGGCGAGGCTGTTGCTAACAGGCCGGGTGTATTTTTAGCTCTCCGGTGTTCCGAAGCCCGGCGCGTAGGTCGGGGCTCCACGGAGTGGAACGCGGAGCCGGGGAGCGCGCGCGGGGGCGGGCGGGGGGCGGGGGTACGGCGGGGGCGTGCTGGTGACGTGGGCCGCTCGCTGACGCACGAGGCAAGTAGTCCCTGGAGGCGCCCCAGGAGTCGGGGCGGAGCGCGCGGGCGGGGCCTCGGGGCTCCCCGGACTGTCCTCAGGCTGCGTGACAGCTGGGGAACGCGCGCCCAAGCCCCGCGCTGCCGCGCTCTTTGCCCTTGAGCCCCCCACCCCAAACCCGGGAGGCGCAGGCGGCGGGTGAGGGGGTGCGTGCAAACGGGCTGTCGCTGTAAACTTTCGGTTCTCGCACCACACGTGGGTTCGGAAGCTGCCGTTGGGCTGGAACCGTCTCGAATGAGAATAAAGGTCGAGGACGGGGAGGGAATTGGAACAGCAACGATTAAAGGGACAGGAGAAGACCGGCTGCCAGCGCCCAGGCATCGCCACCTGCCACCTGGCAGCCCGGTCCGCCTGACCTCACCCGGGCACTGCCCTCCCACCTGCCCTCCCACCCCCAACGCCGCGGCCCGCTCGAGGCCGAGGGTGCGTGGAGGGAGGCGAGAGCGCGGCCCGGCCGGCCGCGTGAGGAGCCGCTACTAGGGGGAAATACGGTCTCCCCCGAGCGGGGGTCGCCGTCCGGGGAGAACGAACAGGGGCGACTGCGCAGAGCCCACGCGGGCCCTTCCCGCCGCGAGGGCACCGGGCGCCAGGAGCGGCCCTCAGCTCCCGGCAGCCCCCCGCCGGCATTACGGGACCCCCGATGGGGCTCGAGGCGCCCGGACACCCCGGCCAACCTGAACTGCCCCAAGTCCGCAGCGCTGCCAGAGCTCGGACGCCCCCTCCCCCTGCCACTACCCGCCAAGTGAGCGAAACTGGGCGCTGCGACCGTCTGTGGGGGTCGGGAGGGGGTGGGGCAGACGGAGCGAGCGGCGGGCTCCGAGCACCCCGCTCAGCCACCGCGAGTCGGGGAGCCCGCGGGACCCCAGCGCCGCCCCCGCCCCGGCCCGGCCGCCCCGCGCGAGGGGTTAAGCGGCGGGCGGCGTGGAAGTAGTCCCGGCCCGGCCCCGCCCCCCGCGGGCGGAGGACGCAGCACGCAGGGGCGGGGCGCGATCCGTGCGCAGGGTTGCTAAGGGTGAAACTTTTCATTGACTTTGCTCACTTCGGGCCGGGCGGCGGGACGGGGCGAGTCGGCGGCCGTGGGCAGCGACGCGGGGCCAGGAGCGCAGCACCGTCCGCCCCAGCCCGGGCCTCCCTCCGCCCGGCGACACGAGCCACCCTGGGCGCCGCCAGCCCGACCTCGGGGCAGCAGCGCCCACCCGTCCCCCGCCCTCCGCGGAGGACAGGACGCCCGGACCACTCTGGAGGGAGGAGCCGCCGCGCCGCCGCCGACACCGAGTGAGTGGGGGGTCCGGGCCGGAGGGGGCACCGGGACCCGGACGGCGCCGAGGCTGCCCCTCTCTGGCTGGACGCCCCCGGGCCCGCAGCGGTCCGCGGAGACCCCCGGCTCCGCCGCCGCCCGCTGCTCCGCTCCTGCCGTAGACGCGGTCGAGCCTGTGCCCCGCCGCCTCCACCCAAAGCAAAAGCAACTTCACCAGCGGTGAATGAGGCCTGTGCCCGCGCCGCCTCTCCCGAGATGGGCAACGGGGTGACCATTAACCGGGCGGGTTCTGCGCCGCTGGGCCCCAGCCGGGCGGGCGGACACCCCACCCCGCCTTTGGGCCGCGGCGGCGACTGTCCCCCGCGCGCCGAGCCGGGCTCTCCATTTTGGCCCGAGTTTGGAGCGTTCCTCGGTGTTTGCAGGGTAGCTGGGCAGGTGCCCCGATGCCGCCTGCGGGCAAGGGGCCCCCGCAGCCCCGCGCCCGGTCCGCAGGGTGGACCGTGCCCTTGACCGGCCGGGGACGGGAAGCAGAGGCACGGGGGGCCCGGGGACCCTCTTTCTCCTGCCCGAGACCGGGGTCCCGCGGCCTTGGGGGGCGGGGAGGTCCGGCCAACAGTGCCCAGCACGAGGAGCCGCTGTCCAGGTGTCAAGTGTTCCCTCGCCTCGCCTGCCGCGAGCCTTCCCGGTCCCCGCTCGGGTTACGGGCTCGAATTAGGCGCCGGGGTAGGGCTGGGCTCCGCGGGCCCCGCGTCCCCCCGCGCCTTCACCCCGGGGGTTTCTCGGGCCCTGAGGGTGCTCGGGGGTCGGGGCTTTATCGCCCGCGCTGCCCTTTCCCGCCGGGCAGCGGACACCCGAGCTTCCCGGGAGCGGCTCCCCCGTCCACGCCTCGGGAAGCTGCCCGGGAAGGGGCACCAGGGTTGAGCCCTCGTCCTCCCCTGCCGGCTCGGAGGCCGGGGCGAGCGCGGCTCCCCGGAATGAGGCGGTGGGCGGGGTGGGGGCGCCGCAGCGCGCATGTGCGTCGGAAACTTTTCCCCGGCCGGGCCGGGCCCTCCTGCCGGGCGCGCTCGCGGGGCTGCGCGCTGCATGCCGGGAGCTGTAGTGCGCGGCCAAGTAGGTCAGCGGCCCGGGCGCGGCCAGGGCGCGTGCGGGACTGCGGCTCCCAGAGTGCACTGCGCGCCCCGGCCTCCGCCCACCTCCGCGGGGCTCGGCGGAGTGGGCTCGGGCTTCGGGGAAGACCCCGTGACTCCGGGGCGCTTGCACAGCCCGTGTTGGGGGATACCGGGAGACTCCGGGTGCGGGGGGCGCGCGCACACACACACTCACAAACACACACACACACACACACACACACTCACACTCCCGGGCCGGTGGGTGGGGCAGGGCTGTCCAGGGCAGCACAGACCGGCTCCCGCATCCTCCCGGGGCGCACTGGCCTCGAACATCAGCGGTTCCCCTTCTCCCGTGCGGGCGGCCGAGTGTACACCGCTACCCGCGTTGCGCCGGCGGTGGAGCCCTCCCTCAAACCTCCCTTCCCGCTTTTGTCCAGCGAGGTCTGGATCTGTTACCCACGGCGGGGCCCGGGCTGCGAGCCGCGTTCCCGTCCCCTGTGGTCGTTCTCTTCAGCGTCAGTTCGCCCAGATACAGGTCCTTACAGGGGTCTCGGATTCAGGGTTAGCTAGTGAACAAGGGAAGCAGGATAAACGCGAAAGGGAATCGGATAGAATTCGCATTCATTACCTGCAACCTTTTGATTTATTGTCAGAAGGTAGATTTTGCTCGTTAAGGCATGGTGTGTGTGTGTGGTGTGTGTCTGTCTGTGTGTGTGTGTTTGTGTGTGTGTGGTCACCTGGCCCAGAGTCGGAAAAGATCGCCAAGTGCTTTCCTAACTCAGACTCTTCTGAGTCCCTTTATTGAAGGGTAGTTATTTTCAGCGTTCTCAGCTTTACCACATTGTATGCTTTACATAGAAGCTCTAGGTTCTGCCCATAGCCTTCAAAGAATGAGCGAACCTGCCTGAAGGGTCACGCCTGTCCTTAGTTACAGACTAGACTGTACTTTAATCCTCCATTTCATAAGCTTCTTGCAGTCCAAATTAGGGGCTTGAGCTGATAGAGCAGAAAATCTCATTCTGGTTGTCTGGCATTTTTGAGGTTCCACTCCGCAGCCATCTGGCCTGGCCTGTTCTCCAATTAAGGAGTCAAAGGTGGCTTTCTCCACGGCCGTGTTCGCGGGCAGCGTCCCTGCCGTACCACTGGAGCTGCAGCAGTGCCTGGCGAGACTGGCTTCAGGAAGGGGGCCTGCCGTTCAGGGAAGGTGAACCGGAAGGAAATTGTGCACCAGAGTGTGAGGAAGAGCCTGGCGTGGACGGGCCTCGAGCCCCTCAGGCCCGGGAGAAGTGTCCTTTGCCGCCCAGCCTAGAGGGACTCAGAACCAACTGTTCTGGGAGTCGAGATTAGTCTGTTGAAAACAGAAGGGGCACACAGGGCTCCTCTGAATCTTCTTTTCTTCTTCTTTGTGGCTCTTTGGACCAAGCCCAGCACGCTCGGGGACCATATGGATGCTGGGGATCAAACCTGGGCTGGCCACGTGCAGGATCTCCCGGGAGGGCATGGGAAGACGCCATGGTTTTGCGCATGTCAGCTGCCTGCTCGGACCTGCAAGGGAGCCGGCCTTGAGCTGCAGCCGCAGGGGGCCCAAGCCCTCCCCTGAGAGGACAGGCTGATGGCGCAGCTTGCCCACAGCTTGGCCTTCTGAAATGGAGCTGAACCAAGCTGCCAGCGTGACCTCCCCCAGACCGGGGCCCCTGGCAGCCTGGGCCAGTGTGGTCTGTGCAGAGCTCAAGTTCTCAGCTTTCTCTTACGCAGCGGGAGCTGTGTGTCCGTCCGTTCGTCCATCTGTCTGTCTGTCCTTGGGAGCCAATGACACAATCAGGGTCACTGGCTCGCAGGGCCTCACAGATCATCTTCCTGAGACGTGGTGCTGGCCCAGACCTCAGGCATAAACCTCGGTGACCTCTGTGGGCTCTGGCTGCGAGCGAGTCCCGGAATAACAGCCTGAGTGTTGCTCTTGGGCCGCCTCCTCCCCAGGGATCCGCTAACACTTGATAAATAGGGCCCAGCGCCAAGGGCAGGTGGTCAGGCAGTCCCAGGGGCCAGGGGCGATGGGTCCCCAGCTGATAGAGTGGAAAGGATGATGGAAAATTTCTTCTCTCTGCCCCTCACACTGGGGTGTCCCTCAGCCGCACCTCTGGGGCCCACAGGTCGGGAGGAGTCTAGGCTCCTTTCTCGGACCTCGGCTAGGGTAGGCAGCTGCACCCTGGGGTAGTCAGCTCTGCAAACCGGAGCCAGCTCTGCCAGGGACCAGAGGTGACAGTGGACGTAACCAGAGTCCAAGCCCCCGACTGGGCCACTCCCTAGTGCGTGACCTGTAACTTCCCACTAAAGGAGGGAAGCTCAGTCCAACAGCACCAGCCTTGTGGCAAAGTTCACAGAGCCTTTCCCGCTGCAGCTGAGTCGGGGCGCAGTGCCCGGGAGTGGCATCCATACAGTGACTTCTCAGAACGGTAGGGACTACTCAGCCCTCCAACTCTTTAGAGTGACTTGAAAATAGTGCCTGGGGCCAGAGCAATAGTACAGGGGGAGGGCGTTTGCCTTGCACTCAGCCGACCTGGGTTCAATCCCCAGCATCCCATAGGCTCCCCGAGCACCGCCAGGAGAACCTCTGGGCATCGCTGGGTGTGACCCAAAAAAGAAAATAGTAGCTGATGGGCGCAGGTGTCTGCTAGGACCCGGGTCCACTGGGGAGGCCGTTTGCGTCCTGGAGTGAGCCTGAGCCTCAGCAGCTCCCTGAGAAACCCAGGCCTGCCTGGGACGCGGTTAGGGGCCCACCTGGGCTCCCCTCTATGTTCTCTGCCGCCCACCTGGCCACTCATGCTGCCCTTTCTCGTTTCCCCAGAGCCACCTGGAGCCAAGACTGCCCGCCGCACACCGCCTGCCCGTGCCCTGAGCTGATTCTCTGCGTGGGGGCCGGACCATGCAGCTGGAGATCAAAGTGGCCCTAAACTTCATCATCTCCTACCTGTACAACAGGCTGCCCGGCGCCGGGCAGAGCTGTTCGGGAAGAGCTGGAGCGCCTCCTGAAGAAGAAATATGAAGGCCACTGGTACCCGACCGGCCACTGAAGGGCTCCGGCTTCCGCTGTGTCCACATCGGGAGCTGGTCGACCCTGTGGTGGTGCTGGCCGCCAAGCGCAGCGGCCTGGCCGTGGAGGACGTGCGAGCCAACGTGCCTGAGGAGCTGAGCGTCTGGATCGACCCGTTCGAGGTGTCCTACCAGATCGGGGAGAAGGGGGCCGTGAAGGTGCTGTACCTAGACTCCAGCGAGGGCGGCGGCACCCCGGAGCTGGACAAGGAGATCAAGAGCAGCTTCAACCCGAGGCCCAGGTCTTCGTGCCCATCGGCGGCCAGGACGGCTCCCTATCCAACTTCGCCGTCCCGGCCCTCGGCCAGTCCCCCAGCCCCACCTTCATCCCCGCTCTGCCCAGCCCATCACCTTCACCACTGCCTCCTTCGCCGCCACCAAGTTCGGCTCCACCAAGATGAAGAAGGGGGTGGGGCAGCCAGCGGGGGCGGGGTGGGTGGCCAGCAGCCGCGCCTGGCCCGCTCTCCCACTCACAGCCTGCTGAAGCACAGGGCCGTCTCCTTGTCCGTGCATTCGCTCAACTTCATTGCAGCCGCCCGGCCCGCAGTCCCAGCTCTCGCCCAGCGCCAAGGGAGTTCGTGTACAGCGGCAGCAGCTCGTCCAGCCTCTTCGCGACGGGGCCGATGGCCAGGCTGGCACCACAGCCCCCTTTGGGGGCAGCGGGCGGGGGGCCTGCAGCAGCAGCAGCAGCAGCTTCGACGGGCCCAGGTGCTCGGAGGTGGCCCGAACAGCCTGTTCCTGGAGAAGACGCCCTTCGTGGAGGGCCTCAACTACAGCCTGAGCGCCATGCAGTACCCGGCCAGCCCTTCCAGCCCGTCGTGCTGGCCAACTGACAGCCGGGCCAGGAGAGGGGAGGGGAAAGTCACAGAGAGACTCCCCACCTCTTCACTTTCACGTCTAGCAAAGATGATCCGGAGCAGGAGGGCCCCTGGCCCCACCCCGACCCCCCACTCTCCCCCTGCAGCTTCCTGCCCACCCGCCCGCCCCATGCCTGGTTGATTCGGGTTTAGATTCGCTTTACTTTTTCCCTTGGAGCTTGCTGCATCATTGGTTGGTGGCTGCGGTGCCCAGGACAGGCAGGTGTGACTGGGGCAGCCCCTCTCCTGCGGATGGGCACCGCCCCGTGTCGCTGCCCCCCTCGCCATCAGGTCTGCCCCCACGCCCACCTTCTCGGGCCCAGATTCTCCTGAGGGCACCCCTCATCTGCTGCCCCTCTTCCAGGGCCTGAGGTTGGAGGTGTGCGGCGTGTGTGTGTCTGTGTGTGTGTGTGCGCGCGCCCGTTGTGGGCTTGCCGTCCTGTGTTAAAGGATTCTGAGCCGTGTGAAATCGCCCCTGGGTATATCCCGCAAACTGGTGGATCACTTTGGTGGCCTGAGACCTCGCAGGGAGACCCTGCAGAGAGAACTGCACGTGTTCGTCTTTGACCAAAAAAGAGTGGGGGGGGGTCTCTGGGAGAGCCTGACGGACCGGACCGTCTCAGCCCACGTGTGTTTGGGGGCCACACTTGAAGGCGGAGCCTGAGGCCCCAGTCGGGACTGTTGGTCCCTGGGCCGTAGATGTGTGAGCGCCCCTAACCCTGCCTGCTGGAGAACTTGGTACCTCAGCCCCTCTCACTGGCCTGGCCAGGCACCAGGGAAGCCAGGAGTCCTGCCCGCAGAGCACCTGACCCCAGTGGAAGCCATCAGCCCTTGGCACCCGACTTCCCCCAAATCCCGCATGGGCAGCTGCTGGGCAGTGGGTCCGGCCCAGATGGCACTGCCAGCCTTCTGCAAAGGGAGCCAGCCCTACCTCCCTCCCTCCGCAGGCACTGGCCTGGCTCTCGGCCCCGCCTGCCCCCGCCCGGGCAGTTGCTCGGGGCAGGCTGGACGCTGCCTTCTGCCCCTCCAGCTCCTCAGCGCACAGGTACCCCCGCACCGGCCCGCCCCTGGGGTCCTGAAATACGGAGAAAATTGTTGAGTATGTCTGGGCTCTTAGGCCTGGTTCAGTCTGTCTCGTCTCAAATCTAGGCATTTTTGCTTCAATTTTATTTTTTAAGAAAACAGGAGAATCTGCACTAATTTACCTGGTTTCGTAGGAAAACTTTTGTTTATTTTTTACATTTTTTGGTGTCCGTTTGTATTGAATAATTTGCTACATTTGTAAAATGTAAGGTATATATAATATATGTATATTTCTAACATAAAAAGTAATTTTTTTCTTTCAAGATTTTTTCTTAAAAAGTGAAGAGTAAGATATTTTTTCAGGAAAAACAAACTTTAAAATAAAAAAAGAGGAGACTCAAACCTTTCCTCCTTTCTCCTCCTCTTCTTTCCCGGGAACAGATGCAAGGTGGAGCGTTTGTAGAGTGGACTTTTCGGTTCCCAGGGAGTTGTTCTCGGTGCGGGCCCTGAGGCTGTGCAGAGACGCTGGGCTCGAGCTGCTTTTCTTAGTGAAGGGAGAAAACCACCGGGCGTTTTGTACTCAGGCTGTCGTGCAATATTTTGGAATGGGACATTGGTGTGTTAAGAGATTTAGTTTAAAAACAAAAAAAAGATCAAATCTGTACAGTTTATATTGTTCCAGATTTTTTTAAGTTTGTATTAAAAGCATGATACAGAATGGCCTCCTTGCCTGGGCTGGCTGTGTTCTCGGGGCCCCTCAGCCTTTCCAGGCCCTGGGCGGGTTATCGAGCCACTTTCGCCTCCCTTTACCAGCAGAAACCCTTGGTGCCTGCTCCCGGGCACCTCCTGTGGCACCGTCCCTCCCCTGCTGGAAGACAGGGTGCCCAGAGTCAGGCCTCGCTCAACCGGAAACGTGCCGGAAGCTGCAGCCACGCCCTGGGGGGAAGGGGATGGGCACCTGGGGCACGGGGCTGTCACGTCCTGGGGTCTCTGCCCCACCTGCCACCAGCTCAGCAGCACTGACCATCTGAGGCCTCACCCGTGAGCCAGGCCCAGTTGGCAGCCCAGATATCCCGCCTGGGAGCCCAGCAGGCAGCTCGGGAGCTGTGCTTGCCCCACCTGCCCCTGCCCATGTCCTCACTGGCCGCTGCCCCAGGTCTCTGCACACGCCCATCTGTTCCTGAGAACACGCCGGAGCTAAGGGAGTTTGCCCTGCACGCGGCTGACCTGTTTGATCCCTGGATCCCGAGTACCGCCAGGAATAACCTCTGGGCACTGCCGGGTGTGACCCAAAAAGCCAAAGGAAAAAAAAGGGGGTCTCCGGGGACAGGTTGTAGAACATGTGCCTGGGTTCAGGCCCTGGTGCCACATGGTCCTTGAACACGGGGCGACCGTGGTAGCTCCATCTTGGTAGGCAGTGCCTGGCACAGGTCTCCCGGGTAGGTGCCCACAGCTGGGCCTGGGCCTAGAGATGGGCTCGCGGCAACGCCTTCCTTCACAGACGCCTGCCTCGAGCCGCCCGTGGGCTGGCAGAGGAAACATTCCGGTAAACTCGGTTCTTCCAGAAGAGGCTCTTTCATGCTCCTGGCAGTGCCCAGGGCAGCCCTGGGTGGCCCCTCAGAGGGCCCATGGCAGGAGCCCAGACTTTGGGGGCTCAGATCCCTCGCTGCCACCCCCAGGGAGCCCAGTGGGGAAAACTGGGCCCCCACCAAGGCCTCGGGGTCGGGCCTGAACACGGCCAAAGAAAACAGCAACAAAGCAGGAAGCCACCTGCTGGTCAAAACGAAAACGCTGAGCGCAGGGGCTGCTCGGGAAACTGCCGTTATTGTCCATCCTCAAAGGCCGCCTGCCGGCGTCAGCAAACAGGGTGAATCCAGCCAGGCCGCAGCTGCAGAAGGCCAGCTGGTGGGGAAGAGAGGCCGGCTCATGCCGGCAGCTCACGCCCCTCTCCTGGGACCCCACCACTGGCCTCGGGATGGGAAGGGACGAGGCGTCGATGTAGCCCCGAAACCTGGGAGTGTCTCCCTGGAAAGCAGGTGGCGGCCCCTTGAGTCATGTGACCCACCCGCTCCGGCTCCTTCCCCCTGGCCTGGTCTGGCCAGCTGCATTCTGCCCGGGCAGGGCCTGGGGACGGACCGAGCAGCCTGGTGTCTCCAAGCCCGGGGAACAGGAACCAGCTGAGCTTCCAGATTTGCCTCTGAGGAGTCCCACTGCCAGCAGGAGGAGCGGGTTCTGGGCACCCTCGGGCCACTTCACCCCGCCCATTTGTGCCGTGGGGGCCAGTGGGCCCAGGCCCTCGCTACCCTTTTTGTTTTTGGGGCCACACCCAAGTGATGCTCGGGGGTTCCCCTGACTCTGCACTCAGGAATGACTCCTGGCAGTGCTCGGGGGACCCTATGGGATGCCGGGAT
>JAJIBD010009786.1:35000-54308 GCA_021461705.1 Cryptotis parvus
CTCACTCATCCCCCACTCACCCACTGAGGCATCCATCCATTCACTCTCATCCACTCGTCCGTCCATCCATCCATTCACTCATGCATTTCGCTCACTCTATCCATCCATTCACTCACTCTCCATCCATCCATTCTCTCTCATCCACTCGTCCGTCCATTCCCTTGGCAATCCGTGCTCCCCCTCCCTCACTCACTCAGTGACTCATCCATTCAGACACACTATTTCACTCAGCCAGCACTAAATGCATCGCCATCCATCTGGTCGTTCAATCACTAATTCCCTCGCTCACCCACTACTCTGCCACTCACGCGCTTGCTCATGGACTCTGAACTGAAGAAACAGGCAGCGCGCAGCCTCGGCAGCCCGGTGCAGACTTTGGACTCGGGCTGGCACTTCCCAGGTGTGTGTCCTGCAGCGAGGGCGACACCCAGCTCTGTCCCAGGAAGGCCCTCCTGCCTTGAGGGTCCGTCTCTGTTTTCTCCTCAGGGAAAGAACAGCAGTTTGTTTGTTTGTTTTTGCTATTTGGGTCACACCTGGCAATGCTCAGGGGTTCCTCCTGGCTCTACACTCAGGAACTACTCCTGATGGTGCTGGGGACATTATGGGATGCCAGGGATTGAACCCTGGGTCGGCGCGTGCAAGGCAAACGCCCGCCCGCTGTGCTGTCGCTCGGGCCCAGGAGACTCGTTCCTACCCGCTGCCCACAACTCTGCACTCACAGACCCCTAGCCACCCCGGGAGGGACGTGGCATGCCCTGTCAGGAGCCGCGTACAGACCCATTTTGCAAAAAACTGAGGTTTTGTGGTGTTCGGGCTTCCCTCATTTCAGTCTGCTTTTAGGAGGGGTTCAAATGGGGAGAGAGGGGGCTGGAGTGATAGTCTAGCAGGGGAGGGCGCTTGCCTGCAACGAGGCTGACCCAGGTTCGATCCCGGCATCCCATATGGTCCCTGAGCACCGCCAGGAGTAATTCCTGAGTGCAGAGTCAGGAGTACATTGAACATTGCTGGGTGTGACCCAAAAGCAAAAAAAGAAAGGGTGGGGGTGGGCTCCTTAGTGAGGGGCTGAGGCACCCGGCAGGCGTCTCAGTGCTGTCTGGTCTCAGTACTCCTCAGTGAGGGGCTGAGGCACCCGGCAGGCGTCTCAGTACTGTCTGGTCTCAGTACTACTCAGTGAGGCCTGTGGCACCCGGCAGGCGTCTCAGTATTGTCTGGTCTCAGTACTCCTCAGTGAGGGCTGAGTACACAGCAGGCATCTCAGTGCTGTCTGTTCTCAGTACTCCTCAGTGAGGGGCTGAGGCACCGGCAGGCGTCTCAGTACTGTCTGGTCTCAGTACTCCTCAGTGAGGGCTGAGGCACCCGGCAGGCATCTCTGCACGCCTATCTGAAGGCCCTGGGCTGGCTCCTGATGGCCCGGGGCCCCTTGCCCGGCCGCAGCACAGGTCCAGACCACATGCTGCTGGGCAAAGGCCAGGTCAGCTGCTGAGTGACTCTGCGGGGCACCACCCACCTGCCCAGCAGGCCTAGTGCGGGCCCAGTAAGGGAGAAGAGAAGCCCTTTGGGACCGGGTTAGCCTGCAGGGGCCCCGGGCCTGTCTCTTTCAGCAGGGGCCAGGATAGCGGAAGGGCTCCTGCCTTCCCACGGCCCAGGTTTGATCCGGCACCCATATATCCCTGAGCATGCCAGAAGTGACCCCGAGCAGGGCCCGAGTAAGCCTGAGCACTTGGGGTGTGGCCCAAAAACCCCCCAAAAACAAGCGCCACGTGTTTCTGCTTGCTTTTATGCTTTTTGGGTCACAGCTGGTGATGTTCAGGGGTTGCTCCTGGCTCTGTGCTCAGGAATTACTCCTGGCAGTGTTTGGGGAGCATACGGGATGCCGGGGATTGAACTTGGGTTGCCGTGAGCAGGCAAACACCTCTCTCTGTACTATCTCTCCAGCCAAAAGCACATTTTTTTTTTTTTGCTTTTTTGGGTCACACCCAGTGATGCTCAGGGTTACTCCTGGCTCTGCACTCCAGGAATTAGGGGACCCTATGGGATGCTGGAGTCCGAACCCTGGTTGGCTGAGTGCAAGATAAACACCCTCCCCATTATCCTGGTGCTCCGCCCTGGGCGCTTGGCTTGTACTTGGCTGATCTGGCTTCAAACCCTAGCACCCTGTTTGGCCCCGGAGCTCCATCAGAAGGAACCCCTAAGCAGAGTCCAGAGCAAGCCCTGAGCACCACTGACTGGCTTAAAACAGCAAACACCAACAGAATTCCCAGAGCAGGGCAGGAGGCGCACAGGTTCTCCAGGTTTGGAGCCCAGGTTCAGTCCCGGGCACTACAGGGCCCTGTTGGCTCGGGCTCGGGCCGCGTGGCCCCCATAGAGGGAAGGCCGTGGTGAAGGAGCCGGGTTTGTTTTGGCTTTATGGTCATACCTGGCGATGCTCAGGGGTTACCCCTGGCTTTGCACCCAGGACTCACTTCTGGCAGTGCGTGAGGAACCCTATGGGATGCCAGAGACGGAATCCCGTTCAGCCGCATGCAAGGCAAGCGTGCTGTGATCGCTCCGGCCCCAAAACTGCGCATTTTACAGTCCAGGCTGGGCTGGTCAGCGAGGCAACAGCCTCGTGTGGTCAGCCGGGACAAGATGGGTCCTGCCGTGCCCGAGTTCCCTCCGCAGCACTGCAAGCCCACCCCAGAACAGGCCTGAGTGGTCTCCGAGTGCGGCAGGTGTGGCCCCACCCCGCCACATACAGAGATGTCCAATGACGGCACGGCAGGGAGAGGGTGGGGCGCCCAGGGGCCCAGCGAGGGGGAGAAGAGGCGGCCGGGCGGCTCCCTAGGGCATGGCCCAGCTTCAGGAGGACGAGGGTCCTTCTTAGGTCCCCTGAGGGTCCCCACCTTGGGGCGGGGGTGCCCGTCCTCTCCTTCCCAGAAGGAACGTGGATGTGAGGGAGGACCTGGAGGCGAGGGGACACCGGGAGTGGAGCCCCCTCCCCCACTCGGGCAGGCCCCGCGAGTCGAGGCGGTCCCCACAACGTACAGGATCCTCCTCCCCCAGCCCATCACGTCTGCCGCCCCGAGGCAGCCTGGAGCCCCCTCTCTCCTCCCCTCCTCCTCCTGAGCCCCCGAAAGGTCACGGGGACCTTGGAGCACCTGGCCGGAGTGCCCCTCCCCCTCTGGGGCATCCCTGGCCCCCCTCTCTGGCGCTGACTTCATCGGCAGGCCTGGTGCTATTTATACCACGCCTCCCCACACCCGCTGCCCAGCGCACCCCACACCTGTGCGGCCCCAAACACTGAGGCAGCTCCGTGCTGGCTCTGTGGCCCCTAGAGGGGAGGCCCGAGGCGGCCCCCAGAGAGGCCACTTGCAACGCTGGCTCCAGGGTTGCCCAGGCCTGCACCGAGCATTTGAAAGCCCCTCCCCGACTTCAACGGTTCGGGAATGCAGCAGGGGGTGGGCACGGGTCAGGGGCACCGTGGCTGGGGGGCAGAAGGCTCCTGGGGGCAGCTGCCTGGCTCTGCTGCAGCACTCGCTGGACAAGCTTGGGGGCATGGGCAGAACCCCCGCTTCTCCCTTACCCTGCTGGACAAGCTCGGGGGCATGGGCAGAGCCCCCTGCTTCTCCCTTACCCTGCTGCTCACGGCAGAGAGGGGAGGGAGGCCACCACTCCCGACCTAGAAAATGGGCGGCGGGGGGCGTCTGCTGGTTAGAGCGGGGGGGTAGCCCACCCCGGGCGCGGGCAGGAGCCTGGGCCCAGCGGGGGAGGGCTGCTCCGGGAACAGCCTGCTCAGCTGCTGAGCCTGAAATAGCAGCTGAGCTGGCGGCCGCTGAGGCTGGGGCTCCGCAGTGTTGGGGGCACAGGGGGTCTCAGCCACGCCCCGACGCTGTCGAGTCCTGGACATTCCACAAGCAGGGGCTGGAGGCTCGCTCCGCCCATCCCCTGGATCCCAGGGGTAATCAGAGAACAGGCACCCCACACACTAGGGGCCCCGGCTCACTCGCCTCCCTGGCCTTCCTGAACCTGTTTCCTCATCTGTGAACTGGGCCAGCACTAAGGCCCTGGTGTGGGGCGCTGCCTGGTGGACGGACAGGGAAACACCCCGTGTGCTCGCGCACCCTCTTCTCCCCCACCGCACCCCTGCACCTCCGCCACGCCCACCCAGCCCCCACACGAGTCTGCCAAGTCTCAGCTCCCCGGAGACCGGGCAAGACCCCTCCGTTTTCTCAGCTGCAAATGGAATGTTCCCCAGCGCGGGGGGAGCCCTGACCGGGTCTGTCCTCACAGGCGCGCGTGTGCAGGTGTGAGGCGGCCCGTCTGCACTGCCATGCCCGCCACCCAGCCCTGCCAAGGACATCCTGTGCCTGTGACGTCACTGGGCCCCAGGAGCCCCGGCTGACTCAGATAGCAACCGGACAGGATGTATTTTTTAAACCCACGGGCCGGGGCAGTGCCCCGCCCCTGCCCTATCGCTGCCATCCCAGCCGAGCCTCCAGGTCAGCCCCTGAAGGTCCCCACACATGCACACAGGCCGGCCATGGGCAACACACCTGCTCGTGTGCCCCCAAACCAGCCTCTGCCCCAGCAGGACAGGGCAGGGCCCAGGGTGCCAGCTCCCGCAGCTGGTGTGAGCTAAGCGAAGCTTGAGAAGCAGCAGCTGCTAAGCACAGCCGTGCGTGTCCGCAAGGGCTGGACACTCCTATGTCACACTCTTCAGCCCCATTCCATGAGGGCAGCTGCCTCTGCCCACCCTCCCTGGGGGCTCAGGACTTACTCCTCACTGCTGGCTGCGGGGACCCAGCCTGGGTCAACCGTCAGCCGCACGCAAGGCCCCCTGTGCGCCCCGCCCCAGCCCCCAACCGACACCTCACAAGGGAGGGTGCCAGGTTGGTTCTGCAGGAGGAAGTGGGGTTCTGGCCACTGCCCCTCACCCACCGAGAGCCATCGCTCACCTGACGGGCTGGCAGAGTGACCCGTGCCCTTATCGGGGAGTTTTTGGGGAGGAATGGGGGGCTTAGTTTTGGGGTCACACCGGTGATACTCCTGGCTCTGCACTCAGGGAATCCCTCATGGTGGACTCGGGGACTCTATGGGATGCCGCGGATCCATCCTCGGTGGGCGGCATGCCAGGCAAATGCCCTCCCCGGTCCTCCGGTCCTCCTTGCTCACGTGTTTATTCCCTGCAGACGAGAAACCTCCAGCTTGTGAAAGCTCTTGGAGGAGAGCAGGGGCTGGAGTACAAACAGCCTCGCGGACACGGAGATTCCAAGGTGAGGCCTCTAAAACCCTCCTAGGGACACCTGGCTCCTCCCTTTGACCTCTGACCCCTACTCATCCTTCGCCAGAGAGAGCCTGACAGCGCAGAGGAGTGAAGCCTCCTCTTTTCCTTTCTGGCTCCTGAGGACACCCAGTGGCCCGGTGCCTGGTGCCCCAAGCACAGGCTGGTACAGGAGGCCCCAGCAGCGTCCTTTGCTGACTTATCTGCGGCTTGGAAGCTCGGTCTGCACCCAGCGACGTGTCTGCAGTGCCACCTGCTGGTCACACGGCATTCCTGCCTACCAGCCCTGGTCCCGCCAGACTCTTTAGTGAGTGGCTACTATGGGGCCAGCCCCAGTACGCAGGGGACAGCAGCTGAGATTGCGTGTCTGGGGAGCAGAGGAGGAGGAGCAGGAGGAGGGAAAGGTTGGCAGGGCCCCCTCCCGATCTTTGCAGCTGTGCTCAGGGCTTTCGTTCTGCATGTGAGGGGCTACAGGGAGAAACCATGTACGGTTTACAGGCAGCCGAGAGGGGAGAGATGCGCCTCATGGATGCCGCCCCTGGGTTCCAGCACCGGCACGCCAGAGAGTAAGCAAAGGCTGCAATAAGAAAGCAACAACCAGCTGGTCAGAATGACAGCACAGTGGCCATCGGCCCATCTGGGCCCCAGCACCGCTAAGGAGACCCCTGGGTGCAGAGCCACAGCGAGTGCACAAAGACGACAAATAACAGAGCAGGAGCCGGCACGGCGGCACGGCAGGGAGGGCGTTCGCCTTGCACGCGGGCCGGCCGGGTTCGATCCCGGCATCCCACAGGGTCCCCCGAGCACCGCGGGAGTAATTCCTGAGTGCAGAGCCAGGAAGGAACCCCTGAGCATTGCCAGGTGTGACCCCAAAAGCAAGATAGATGACAGACAGACAGACAGACAGACAGACAAGTAAAATAACATAATGCCAGGTCTCACCCCAGAGCAGGCAAGGGCACTGCCCACAGGGACTATGTGATCTGTTTGGACAAGCATTTTTTGTTTGTTTGGGGGCCACACCGGCAGTGCTGACTCTGTGCTCAGGGATCACTCCATTTTTTTTCTTTTTTTTGCTTTTTGGCTCACACCCGGCAACGCTAAGGGGTTACTCCTGGCTCTGCACTCAGGAATTACTCCTGGCGGTGCTCAGGGGACCCATATGGGATGCGGGGTCGAACCCAGGTCACACGGCCGGGCGGGCGCGACACGGCAAGCGCCCTCCCCTCGGTGCTATCTCTCCGGCCTCAGGGATCACTCTTTTTTTTTTTTTCTTTTTTGGGTCACACCCAGTGATGCTCAGGGGTTACTCCTGGCTCTGCACTCAGGAATTACTCCTGGTGGTGCTCGGGGGACCATATGGGATGCCGGGGATCGAACCCAGGCCGGCACAGGCAGGCTGCGTGCAAGGCAAACGCCCTACCGCTGGGCTGTCGCTCCGGCCCCGCTCAGGCGCTCTTGGAGGGACGGACGAGGCCGTCTCACACCCTTGGTCCCGCTGACGGGTCTCGGGCCCTGGGGTCCCCATCTCTCCTTTTCTGCCTCCCCGCGGCACCAGGGGCTTTCTGTTTGCTGCTTTTGAGGCACCCCCGACAGTGCTCGGGATTACTCACTCCGGACTGCTCAAGGGGCGACTCCCGGCGGGCTCAGGGCCCCAATGGGGTGCTGAGGCCTGAACCCAGGCTGGCCGCCACGCAGAGCCAGTGCCCTCCCCAGCCCGACAGACAGCAAGGACCTCAGAAGGGATCGAGGCTGGCTCCCCCACTCAGAGGGAAGGAACCAACCTGGGTTACCGGAGGGGACTTGGGCTACGGGAGCTCCCAGCCCAAGACCCTCGTCCCACCCTGTGGCCCAGCTGCTCTGGGACCCGGGGAGTGGATTCAGCCCGGCTGCACCTCCCACTTGCTGTGACTTCGGCCCAGGCCCCCTCCCTCTCTGAACCCCTGCCCCTCACAGGTGCGAGTGTGGTCCTGCCCACTCAGTTGGCTGTGGGGTCCCTCGGAGGTGCTGGCCAGAAGCCCTCGTGAAATGCAGGGATCAGACGTAGGACCCAGAGTATGACGACAGGGGCCTCGCCCGCCCCCATCCGCGCTGGATTGCCACCCCCAGACTTACCAATGCTTGTGGTCGCACAGGAAGCAAGCTGAGAGCAGGGACGGTGAGGGAGGAAGGCAGGAGATGGGCCGGAATCAGGGGCTCGTCCCGGCCCAGAGCCTGCTTCCTGGGGTCTGAAGCCCTCCCCGACCCGAGCAGCTGCCTGCCCCGGTCACCCCAAAGTTGGTGGAGAGAGCTCACCCGCACTGAACTCTTGCGGGGGTGGGGGTGGGGAACGGGAGGCTCAGGGTCCAAACAAGGCGGGCGAGAGCTGGGGCTGGCGTCTCACTGGGCACCTTCCTCCTCGGAACCTTCCTTCCCACATCAGGGCCTGCCCGGCCTCTTTCTTTTCTCACGGACAAGCACCGGCTCTTCCCGAGCTCGCTCGGGGCTGGAGCTTGACACCGCTAAACGTCAGAAAGCCCCGGGTCGCCCATCACCCCAGGAGGGCCATCGCCTCCACTGGGAAGGTCGGGGATGGACAAGCTGCTGACCGCACTGCTCGCACAGGGCTGGAGGACGGACACGGAGGACACGTGCCCGGCACGCAGCCAACCGGCCCAATCCTCAGCACCCCAGAGGGCCCCAGCCCAGCAGGAGTGAGGCTCAAAAACAAGAGAAACAGAAGCCACAGGGGAGGGACACGGTGGGAGGCAGGAAAGGAGATGGGGCCCAGGGGCTAAGGCCAGGGGGCAGGCCGCAGCGCGTGACAGCCTGGTCTCGGGAAGGCGCCTGCTTCGAATGGGGACACTGTGAAGGTGCTGGCTCCCGCGTGCTGTGGGGCAAACGTCAGCCTTCCCCTCCTCCGGCTGCTCTGACCACCAGGTCAGGGGTCAAGCTCAGACATTCCTGAGCCCCCAAGCCCTGTCCTGGGGTGTGGGGTGCCGTGAGTCATCCCCTGTTGGCCCAGGGGCTCAGCTGCGTGCTGGGACCCAGAGGGCCGCCGAGGGCACTTGGGGATGGAGGCCGCGTTTCCCAGGGTCGTCCAGCTCACCCCTATCTCTGGTTGGCCACATTCCCAGATGCGCTGCTGACGTCAGGAGCTGCCAGTTGAGCCGGCCTGGCCCAGTCATAGGGATGGGGGCTGGGTGCAGCCGAGGGAGGAGCACGGAGAGCAGGATCTCGGGGTGCAGGGCCGCGGAGCTGAGTGACGCCCGCGCTGGCAGCCTGGCCGGCAGCTGCTTGTTCAAGCTCTTGGTTTCTGCTCTGAGGCACACCTGGAGAAACCACCTGCCAGGGGACGTGGCCAGGAAGGGGACAGAACACACAACCCGCAGTTCTCATCTCAAAATATCGGCTTTTATTCTGAAAAGGATCCGTTCCCAGCTCCCGCCCCGCTTCACTCGGGCCCACCGGCAGGGACACACTCGCACGCACACACGCACGTAAGGCCAATGGGCTGCGCTCTGCCTCGCTCCCGCCGGCTCCAGGGCAGGCCGCAGACCCCCCACACTCAAGCACATCACATGCACTTAGAAAAATAAACCAAGTGGTGCTCGGCCCCGCGCTCTAGACACTGCGTCCACCTGGAGGTCATCTGTGCCGTTCTCTAGAAAAAGTTATTGCACTTAATGAACAGATGTTAAAAGGAACTCTGGGGCCCTCAGCCTTTGTGTTTGGGCCCAGAGCCGGTGGGCAGGGAAGCAGCCTCCAGGGGGCCACCTCCTACCCTGACGCCCACCTTAAGGGTCTCCACCCAGGGCCCCGCAATGCTGCTGACTGCTCGAAAGCTCTAGTGTGTGGACACGTCCTTACCTAGGTACACATGAACTCTCTGCTTCCCATCGGTTCACTCCTGACTAGTCTCATCTGCAAGGCAGGAGGCCCAGCAGAGCCTTCGCCCTCTCCCCTTCTCGCCTCCAGTGCTCCGTGGAGGACAGCGGCGGGGCAAGCACAGGAGCCTTGTCTTTGGCTATTGGCCCCGAATTGGAGGACCAGGAGGATGTCCGGGCACTCCCAAGTCCAGGGCGGAAACCGAGGCAGGCCCAGGACTCTGGCCGGAAGGGGGAGGCTGCCGAGGCCCACCTTCCCGCCGTGCAGGCTCCAGAGACCAGTGCCGCTCTGTCCACGCCAGCACTCTGGGAAAGAACCAGATGCGCATCACCGTGGGGGAGGGGGCAGGCATGGGGTGGGGACGCTGTCCCGGCGGAGTGGCCAGGGAGGTGCCACAGGGAGATTCATTTCTAGGCTTGAAAAAGTGAAACTGAAAAAACACGAACCAGACACTTTCTGGTCAAGGAACAGGAAGCGCTTTGAAGTGGGGAGGTTCTTCTCCCGGGAACGCCGCGAGGTGGGTCTCTGGGAAGCTGCCGACCGGGGAGGGAGGCGCCGGGCAGGGCTCTGACATGCCGGATGTGGTTGCCCAAGAGAAAGTGTGTGCGCGGTTTGTACAGAGCCAGAGTCCGAGTCCGGGCCGGGGGCGAGCTCCCGTGCCTCGGGACCCTTGTCAGCCCCCAGACAGCTGCGCAGGTCCCCCCAGGTGTGTCACGCCCCACTGGCCACCTGTCAGCAAAGTCCCTCAGGCCCGAACCACGTGTGCCAGGGGGCCAGTGGCTGCCCAACGGTGTCCAGCCCCTCTGACCACTCCTAGCCAAGGCTGCCGGCCCTGAGCAAACACATACACGCTGGCTGGGCTCCCCTGGGCTGTGGCCAGGCCCCTGAGGTCACCTCCACGCGTCTTTCAGGCAGGCCCGGAGAAAGGAGCAGCTTCGAGGCGCTGCAGCCCCCGTCTCGCACCCAAACTACAGGGACTGTTGCCAGTGGAGATGCCCCAAGGCCTGTGCTGGAGCCCAGAGCCCTCAGGAAGGGCCTGTAACAAGGCCCAGGGGCAGGCGGGGAAAGGGGCTTCCAGAGAAACACAGCCGCCTGCCTGCCCCCCGTCCCACGGCTCCAGTGCGAGGCTGCGTGTGGAGGCAGCGGGTTCGACACCATGCAGGAAGGTGCACCTCGGGTTTCCTGGACGGGGTTCACGGTCCGTCCATGATCGGAGGCTGTGGCTACGTGCAAACAAACAGCAGGCTGGAGGCACTGGCCCCCTGCCCGAGGAGAGGTCCCTGTGCTCTGGGCACGTGGCCGAGAGCTGGGCTGCTGGGGTCTCTCCCGCCGCAGGGGAAGCACAGGTCAGAGGCAGGAGAGGGGGAACAGACCGTGGCTGGAGCATCTGCGGGCCCCACGTGCTCCCACCAGAGCCGGAAGGACCGAGGTGTCTCTCGGCCTTGGGGGCTGTGGGAAGTGGGTATTTCTCTCCAAGGCCCTCGGGGAGGACGAGGCGGTGGACAGCCCCCAGGCCTGGACACATGCCCCGCTCCCCTGAGAAGATGCACGGCCGCAGCCTCCGGGGACTCATTCTGCGGAGCCAGGCTCGCTGCCCAGGATGGACAGAGGAGGCCTGCGAGCCCCCGTGCCGAGCGGGACAGCCGAAAGGAGAGGCGTGGCCGAGCCACCCTGTGCGGAGGTGCCCTCGCTGCCCGCTGGCCAGGAGACAATGAAGCTTGAACATGAACGCTCCTGGCGCAGGGCACCGCCAGCTGCCCGGGAAGTGTCCGAAGTGTCCACGCGTGTGGCTCTCAGGGGGCGGCGCGGGCTACAAGGGCCCGTACTTGGTCTCGTACTTGGACACGATGGCCTTGCACTTGCCCACCTCCTTGCGCAGCTCAGCGACCTCCGTCCGCAGGGCCGTGTTCTCCTTCTCCAGGAAGGCCGCCCGGATGCTGATCTGGTTCTCCTTCAGGCGCCGGGCATCGCGGGACCGCTTGGCAGCCACGTTGTTCTTCTTGCGCGCGCCCCAGTATTTTTCATCCTGAGGGAGGAGCCCTCTGTGGGTTTCCCCAGCAGAGAACCTTCTCCCGGGACTGCCAGAACTCAAGCTGGACCGCCGGCAGGGGCCGCACAAGGCGTGGGCTCTCCGGGGAGGCGGGGAGGGCGCCAAGAGCAGAGGTTGCTCTGGAGACCCCCAGGCCGGGCTGACCCGCCTGACATGCGCAGGCGCCCTGACCTCGCACGCTCGTGCTCGCTCTCTCTCTCCCCTCCTCCTTCCCCTCCCCCCTCCCTCCCTCTTTCCCTCTCTCTCCATCTCCTGCAGTGCTGGGATTAAGCCCAGGCCCCACACAGAAGCACTGCTTGAGTTGAGTTGCTGCTCAACTCCCCTTTTCTGTTTTCTGGGTCACACCCGGTGGTGCTCAGGGACCACTCCGAGCTCAGTGCTTAAACCAACGCTGGCAGTGGTGGGGGATGTGGTACAGGGGGATCAGAACAGGCTTTCCTGCAGGCAAAGGGCTCGCTCTGGGCCTCAGCGTCTCCCCCTCACGCCCTGGGGTCAGAGCAGTGACTTCCTCCCAGGGTGGAGCATGCACAGCTGCCACCTTCAGTCTGGAACTGTGCCAGGCCCACGGCAAGAGCCGCACAGTGCTCGCCTTGCCATCATCCTGTTATTAAAGCCTCAGTGGGGGTTGGAGCGACAGCACAGCGGGGCGTTTGCCTTGCATGCGGCCAGCCCAGGTTCGAACCCCGGCATCCCATATGGTCCCCGAGCACCGCCAGGAGTAATTCCTGAGTACAGAGCCTGGAGAAACCCCTGAGCATCGCCAAAAAGCGAATGAATGAATGAATGAATGAACGAATGAAGCAAGCTCAGTGAGCTCCCGAGAGACATGGCCAGTGACTCCGTCTACACTGAGGAGCCGAGGCACACTGGGGTTTGCAGGCCGAAGGTGTGAACCGGGTCTACCTGCCGGGGCTGGGGTGTGGAGTCTATGCCAGGGGTTGTCCAAGGCAAGGGCAGAGAAACGCTAAAATCCACCTGCCTCACCCCTGGAGATGGAAACGTGCGAAACCCTTTTGTCCTCAGAGTGGGCTGGTGAGCGCCGGCCGGACGCTGGGCCAAAGCCAGGGAGGGGGAGCCCGCGGCGGGTGGGGCCGGCCTTACCTTCTGCTCGTCGGGGACAAAGACCTTCTTGGCCTTTTTGATCATGGGCTGGGGCTTCAGGTCCTCCTCTGCAAACTTGTGCTTCCGGGGTTGAAGAGCTCCCCGCCAGGCACGCTGGACAGGACCAGGTCAGCGGGGTCAGGGTTGAAGTTCACGTCCACCTCCACGCAGTTGGGGTCGATGGGACTAGGCGTCTCCCTCTCCTTTTCCACAGAGGACTCTGAAAGGGAGAGGCACGTCCTGAGGCGCTCACTGGAGAGGGGGCACTCGTGCCTCGTCCCAGCACCCCTCCCTGACCCTGAGGGACACAAGCCTCTGCTTCAGGGAGGGCGCAGAGCCCAGGCAGATGCCAGGCCAGGCTGGCACTCACGGCTCCATCTGAAAACGTGAAGCTCTTCCCTTGACGGAAGGACAGGTCGGCCCTCCCAGCTGCACCGCCCCCATGAGCAAAGCCTTAGCACCCTTAACTTCCAGTGGGTCCGAGCTCTGGAATCATGGACGCAGCTGGATCTCCCTGTGACCTTGACGGGCGTGGGCCCAGGCGGGTAATAAGGCTTCCTTCTGCACCCTTGGGCCACACGACATCTGCGCACACCCAGTCTCGTGACCGGGGCGGTGCCAAGCTGCTCCTCAGAAACAGGAATGACGCTCCAGGCCAACACGGGCCTCCAGGCCTCACGCGGCGCCAGGCAGAGGAGCTGCAATCCTTCCCGCCGCGCGCTAGCTGCTGCAGACGATCAACACCAAAACTGATCCCACGCGGGGCCAGAGCTACAGTCTGGGGGGGGGGCGTTTGCCTTGTATGTGGCCGACCGGGTTCGATCCGGCATCCCATATGCTCCCCCTGCATCCCCAGGAGTAAGTTCTGAGTGCAGAGCCAGGAGGAGCCCCAGAGCGTCACGGGCTGTGGGCGAAGCACAAGCAGAGGCTCTGCACTGAGAGGGCCAGGCCAGGCCCCCGCAGGGTCCCCGAGCACTGAGAGGGCCAGGCCAGGCCCCGCCAGGGGTCCCCAAGCACTGAGAGGGCCAGGCCAGGCCCCGCCCCGCAGGGTCCCTGAGCACTGAGAGGGCCAGACCAGGCCCCGCCCGCAGGGTCCCCCAAGCACTGAGAGGGCCAGGCCAGGCCCCGCCCGCAGGGTCCCCCAAGCACTGAGGGCCAGGCCAGCACCCCCCCAGCGTCCCCGAGCACTGAGAGGGCCAGGCCAGGCCCCTCACAGGGCCCCCAGCAGTGCTGAGGCCAGGCCAGGCCCCCGCCGCAGGGTCCCCGAACAGTGCTGAGGGCCAGGTCAGGCCCCACCCGGGGTCCCCAAGCACTGAGGGCCAGGCCAGGCCCCCCCCAGGGTCCCCAAGCACTGAGGGCCAGGTCAGGCCCCACCCGCAGGGTCCCCAAGCACTGAGGGCCAGGCCAGGCCCCCCCCAGGGTCCCCAAGCACTGAGGGCCAGGTCAGGCCCCACCCGCAGGGTCCCCCAAGCACTGAGGGCCAGGCCAGGCCCCCACAGGGTCCTCAGCAGCGCTGAGGCTCTGCCGCAGTGAGCAGACCGGGGCACCACCTAAAGTCACTGTGACTCTGTGCTACTCCCCAACGCCACCACGGATGACACAAACCATGACGCAGACACGCAGGCGGACACACACGTCTGCCGGACACCTGCTATGTGACACGTGTGTGCTGGCAAACAGAGCTGGAACACGCCAAGCGACAAGCCTCGCGTGCGTGGAATGACCTCCCGGCAGGAAAGCCTGACAGTGCCCGAGAACCATGAGCACAATCTAAGGGCCAGGCAGGAGACCGAGTGTCATCTCTGGGCGAGAAGCTGGCAGCACTGCCCGGGATCCCGATGCCCAAACGGTGCCATCTCAGGTGCCACACAGCCCACAGCCCAAACTGAAGCGTGGGCCCTGCTGGCTGCCTTGAGCACGAAGCTGGACTCCACAGAGTGACCACCATGCAGAGAGGGCAAGGGAGACTCAGGCAGAAACTTGGAAAAAGAACCTCTGGGGAAATGACCCCCAGTACTCGGGTAATGTCCAAGGAGCGGTGAGGGCGGCCAGTGGGGATGAGGGAAGGGAAGAGCCAGTAACGGCCAGGTCCAGGAAGGAAAGTGGGGGCCTCTGACCCCAGCCGCGATGCTCAACAACACCTGAGTCTGCTCCACAGGGATGGCGAGACCCGATTCCTGCTGGCAGCCAGAGGCGGCCGAGCCTGTGACACACAGCACAGGCCCCCTAAGCCCCCACACAAGATGGCTGCGGCGCCATGACGCTGAGCCCCGACTCCGGACACGGGATGCTGGGTGTGCCCCGGCAGCAGTGAGTCCTGACGTGTGGCTGGTGCAGCCCGAGCGCCTCAGAGTGGGACCCAAGCCCCGAACAACACAGCTGAGTGAGCCGACACGGACTGAGCGGAGACAGGAGGGGCAGGGGCTCCTAGCAGGTCTCACTGCGTTGCGCACAGAACGTGGGACGGGCTGGAGCAATAGCAGTGGGGAGGGCGATTGCCTTGCACGTGCAGACCAGGGTTCGATCCCCGGCATCCCATCTGGTCCCCGAGCACCACTGGGATGAATTCCTGAGTGCAGAGCCAGGAGCAACCCCTGAGTACTGCTGGGTGTGACCCAAAAAGAAAAAAAAAGGGTCCAACTGGGGTTAGTTCCAAGGGGGCTGGCAAGAGAGGAGCTGACAACCAGGGACCAACGTGGTGCTGCTGGACGCTGAAACCACCAGACCCTACCCCCACAGGACAAAGTCAAGGTTTCCCACCACGGAAAACGCCACCGGAGAGGGACGGGACAGGAGAGCTGCACAACTGAAGAGAAAATTCACAAAGCAAAAACCCGGGGTCTGAGGGAAGGATTCTGAGGCTCTACCGTTCCCGCGCACAGAGCTAGACTCTGGGAGCCGGGTCTAGCAACCGATGTGAAGGCCTACGTGTGACTTGGGAAATAAAGCCAGCAGCTCCCTAGCAAAGGTCAGGAACATTTCCTGGGATCCCACAGCACAGAGAAACCCAAATGAAACCCATGGGCCGGCGCTGTAGTTGTGGAGCGACAACAAGTACTTTATTCTGCTTTTTGGTTTGGAGGCCACAGCTGGCGGTGCTCGGGGTCACTCTCGGCGGTTCTCGAGGCTGTGCAGGGCTTCAGCGTGCAAAGCTCACACCCCAGCCTTTTGAGCTCTGGCCCTGACCTGAGGCAGCCAGACCGCACACTGGCCATGACTGTGACAGCTGAACAGATGCAGGTCTGGTGACCGTACAGTAATGCAACCCTCCAAATGCCCAACAGAAACGCCCGGCAGAGGAGGGCCGGAGCGATAGCACAGCGGGAGGGCGTCTGCCTTGCACATGGCTGACCAGCGTTTGATCCCTGGCATCCCATATGGTCTCCCCAAGGACCGAGTGCAGAGCCAAAAGTAACCCTTGAGCATTGGGTGTGGCCCAAGAAAGACCAAAAATCCCAAAAACGCAGCCAGAGATAGTAACCCCATGGATGAAGGCCAGAGCCATAGGACAGTGAATAGGGCGCTTGCCGGGCCTTGTCTAGCATGTGGCTGAAGAGGGCACCCCACATGCTCCCCTGAGCACCGCCAGAAGTGTTCCCGAGCAGTTATGAGTAAGTCCTAAACACCAACCACTAGTGTGACCCCCAATAAACAAAACATGCAGCCACAACTGCTCCACGGCAGTGCTAGGCTAAGCCCAAACGAGAAACCCTTCGAACATCAACCATTGGGATATGCATGTGTTACGGAGGACACTTATCAATGAAAACGACCAACTGTTGTGAAATACAACCCCATGGATGAGTGCTGGAGTCACAGTGCAGAGACTAGGGCACTTTGCCTGAAATGCAGCCAACCCAGGTTCAATCCCCAGCATCCATATAGTCGCCCGAGTACCACTTGTATCACTGTCCTCCCGTTGTTCATCGATTTGCTGAGCGGGCCCCAGTAACATCTCCAAACGTCCTGTCACTTGTTAGTATAGCCCAAGGGGCGTCTGCTCGCTCCAGGAGCATGAAGAGCCGCAGAACATTCCATCAGGTCAGGGAATGAGGACTATAACTGTTACTGGATTTTGGCATGTCAAATACGACACGGGCAGCTTGCCAGGCTCTGCGTGCGGTGGGCTGCTCTTGAAGATTTCCTCCCATCTTCGCTGCAAAGTCAAACAGGCCTGTCAGCATCCCTTCAGCCCGAAAGCAAATGTTCTCTGTTTCCCCGCGACAGCTCAGGGCCCCCTGCCACCCCTGGCCTCAGGGCCTGGTCCCAGTGCTCCCCTCTCCGCTGCCCCGCGGCTGGTCAACTCGGACACCAGACAGGACCAGAGACGAGCTCAGCGATACAGCACCTGCAGTGAGGCCTGGTCCGGCCCAAGGCCACAAGCAGAAACTTCCCTCTCCGCATCCTCCCGGTGTCTCCGCAGTCACCTAATCAGGCTCAAAGGTGACCAGGCTCTTCCCAGGAGTAATTTCTGAGTGCAGAGTCAGGAGTAAGCCTCGGGCACAGCAAGTTGGCCCCCAAAGCAAAACACAAACAAAACCAAAAAAAAAAAAAAAAATTGGGCCAGAGTGATAGCCCAGTGGGTAGGGCGTTGCCTTGCACGCGGCCGGCCTGTGCCGGCCCGGGTTTGATCCCGGCATCCCATATGGTCCCCCGAGCACCGCCAGGAATGATTCCTGAGTGCAGAGCCAGGAGTAACCCCTGAGCATTGCGGGTGTGACCCAAAAAGCAAAAAAAAAAAAAAAAACTCAGATGGGGCCGAGCATAGCCCAGCGGGTAGGGTGTTTGCCTTGCATGCGGCTGGCCTGTGCCGCCCTCCTGAGTGTAGCCGGGTGTGACCCAAAAAGCAAATAAAAAAAAAAAAAAAAAACCGTAGATGACCCTACCTAACAAACTTAAAGTTGAGGAGCAGGAGGGCCGGAGCGACAGCACTGCGGGGAGGGCGTTTGCCTTGCATGTGGCTGACCTGGGCTCAATGCCTGGCATCCCATAGGATCTCCTGAGCACCGCCAGGAGTAATTCCTGAGTGCAGAGCCAGGGGAAGCCCCAGAGCACTGCCGGGTTATGATGCAAAAAGCCAAAAGAGAGAAAGAAAAGTCGAGGAGCGATGCGAGAAGAATACATGCTCCCCTGTTTGTGCCGCTTCTTCCTTGATTAGAAACAGTCTCTGGGTTACCCAGCAGTGCTCAGGGTTGACTCCTGCCACTATCTCAGGGGTCACTCCCGCCAGGGAGCATCCTGGGTGCAGGGTGGGGCTTGGGCATCAAGTGCTGGGGATCAAACCCCGTAGGCTGTGTGCGAGGCAAGCCCTCCACACTGTACTGTCACTCGCCCGTTTATGTCTCCTCTCCTAAAGGAATCAAGGGCGCGAGACAGTGTAACAGGTGAGGGCGTTGCATGTGGGAGGCCTGGGCTCAATCCCCAGGGTCACTGCCCCAGAGGGCTGAGCTGGAGGAGTCCCAGAGTACTGCAGAATGAGGCCCCAAAACAAAGGAGCCCTTGGGCCAGAGCAATACTACAGCAGAGAGGGCGCTGGCCTTGCACGCGGCTGACCTGGGTTCGATCCCCCAGCATCCCATATGGTCCCCTGAGTACCACCAGGAGTGATTCTCAGTTCAGGCCGGGAGGAATCCCCCCGAGCATCACTGGGTATGACCCAAAAAACAAAACAAAATAAAAACAAAGGAACCCAAAACTGAAACAGGAACACTGGGCCGGCTCAGCACTAGGGCACTGCTCTGCCTGACTGGGCGGCTCGCGCAAGAGGCGCCGCTTTGGCCATGAGACCTTGAACTTGATCGACATCACCGCCAGGAAGAAAATTCTACTTTGCTTTCTACTTGATCACTTGACTTGCTGTAGATCATCGATTTACTTGAGCCGGGCACCAGCAACATCTCAATATGTCCTGGTCACATGCGAGATAGCCCAAGGGGTATCTGCTTGCTCCAGGAACATAAAGAGCCTCAAACCATGCCATCAAGTCATGGGAATGAGGTCTATAATTGTTACTGGTATTTGGCATTCAAATACGACACAGGTAGCTTGCCAGGCTCTGCCATGCGGGTGGGATACTCTTGTAGTCACGTCAAAACTCAAGCATTTGGGCCGGAGCGATAGCCCAGCGGGTAGGGCATTTGCCTTGCACGCAGCCGGCCATGCCAACCGGGTTCCATCCCGCCATCCCATATGGTCCCCGAGCACCGCCAGGAGTGATTCTGAGTGCAGAGCCAGGAGTAACCCCCTGAGCATTGCCGGTATGACCCAAAAGCCAAAAAAAAAAAAAAGCAAAATCCCTTGGGGATCAACAGGCTTAAGCCGCATATGGGAGAGCACAGGCTTTTTGTTTTTGTTTTGTTTTTTGGGTCACACCCAGCAATGCTCAGGGTTACTCCTGGCTCTGCACTCAGAAATTATTCCTGGCGGTGCTCAGAGGAACCATATGGGATGCCGGGATTGAACCCGGTTGGTTGCATGCAAGGCAAATGCCCTGCCTGCTGTGGAAGGCACAGGTTTGATCCCTGGTACCACATGGTCCCTCGAGCCCCACCGGAGGCGCTCTTGAGCACCCAGCCACGAGGAGTCCATGAGAAATGTTGAAGGTGGCCCAAAACAATGTTGTGCGTGGGAATCAAGCCCCTGGGTTCACACATGCAAAGCCCATGCTCTAGCACTGAGCTACACCCTGGCCATAAGCACTCTATTTCCCCAATCAGGTCTTTAATGATTCATGTTCCTTTTAGTATTAATGTGTTAACTGATCATCTGTCAGAAAAAGTTACTATTCCAAGTCACAGAAAGGTTGTTACCATCAGGAACTGAAGCAACTCACAGGGGTAAGATGCTGGAGCCGGGCGATAGCATAGCGGGGAGGGCGCTTGCCTTGCGCCGCAGCCCGACCTGGGTTCAATCCTCGGCATCCCATATGGTCCCCCAAGCACTGCCAGGAGTAATTCCTGAGTGCAGAGCGGGGTAACCTCTGAGCATCGCTGGTGTGACCCAAAAAAAAAAAAAGAGAAAGAAAGATGCT
>JAJIBD010009787.1:0-31863 GCA_021461705.1 Cryptotis parvus
ACCAGTCTTTGTGTTGTCACCATGCTGGATGCGGACGGGGCTATTCTCCAGCTTCCTCCCTGACTGTCTCAGGAGAGGCTGCAGGTTTCCACTGCTCCTGGATTCCTCTTACCAGCTGGGATGCAGGGAGGAAGGATTCCGTCCTCTACCTGGGGAATCCGCTGGTGATTAAGGTGCCTTCTTCCTTTGGGTTTTCTTCATCTTCTAGTCCAAATAAACTGTCATCTGGAGGTGACACGTAGATCTGACAATTGTCTGTGCTTAGAGATTTCCAGGGTTTGGGCTTGACATACTTATAAAGTCTTTTGGCTGTAATAGTCCTTCCCCTCCAAGGCAAGTGATACTTCACTGTGTAATTTTAAATGAGGGTACAGAGGAACTACCAGAAACTAGAAAGATCTGAGAAAGATCTGTTGACACATAAGAATATGGTGTCACTAGACTGCTTGGAAAGAAGTTTTGGTTTTGATGAGTCTCTCTCTCTCTCTCTCTCTCTCTCTCTCTCTCTAGTAGTTTTGCATCACTCCAGTTCTCACTGCATTTCCGGGAGGTAACTTTTACCACAGGTGTTAATCAGTTTAGGTCTATGCGTCTGCATCCTGAAAATCACTTCTGGGTGTATTTTTCTGCTCCTTCAGGATTTGAGTTAGAGCCTGAGTTTCCTGGATCTTGGGAGCGCTTCCCTCAGAGGATGCATGGTGGCTGGCCTCATACCCTGAGATCGAAAAACTGGGAAGAGAAAGTAGGAATAAATGAATCTCCCCTACCTTGGAAATTAGTTCTTTTCAACAGATTGCGTTAGCACTTGGAATCACTGCCTTAACTACTAAAATTGATTAAATTAGCAGCTCTATATTTTGCCAAGATTTTTATAGGCTCCCCTCCCCCACCCCAGCTCTTTTCAACAAATTAAAACCTGGCTTGGATGGGAGTGTAGTAGACTAGAAACATTTTTTTCCCTCCTGTTTCTGGATGCTGGTATATGAAGCCTTTGTCAGTTTTGAAAATGGAAAGCTTAATTCTTGATTACTACTCCTTATGTGTCTTATCAGAATTGAAGTATTGGGTATGTGGGAGAAAAACTGATATAACTGGAAGAGTTTAATAAATATTTGTAATTTGGGGTCACTAAATCAGTGCTTGACAGAGACTATTATTATAATATATAGAATTATTTCACTTCAGAGGTAATCTTTGGTATATGTTAACAAATTGAATAAACCATTCCATGACATAAATGTCAGCCCTAGTGCAAACTAGCGGATTTAAAACAACAGTTTAATTCATCATAAAATACAGTAACTGCAAACAATCTTATTCATTGAACAAAAAAATAACTCTCCATAAAATCTGGGAAAGATACACTGTTCAACTTAAATAATGCAAAAGGGAATGATAGAATGATGAAGAAATGCATTTTATGGTATTCAAGCTTAGGAGTATAATCTTAACTTCCAATTCAAATGAAATACATATTTCTCTGAACCTTGCATTCAAATCAACTTTCAAAGTACACAGTTTTTGCTTGTGTTATAATAGGAAGTGAAAATAGGACAAAAAATATATAGTATGTATATAAATAAAATCACAGCAAGATTTTTTATTTTAAAAAAACTGCATGAATAAAAGTCCAAAAGAATATGCACTGAAGTTTTATTAGTGGCTGTGTTTTGTGTGGTGGTATTTATTCTTTCTACTTTTTTTGACATTTTCAAAAAATTTTATAATAAGCACTGACCAAATACTTTTTTTGTATTTTATTAACCACCATGAGATATACAATAAAAGATATACAATTAAAAGTTCATGTTTGTGTTTGGTCTCAGTGTTTCAGCACCCGTCCCTCCACCGTGCCCACTCCCACCACCAACATCCCGGTCCCTCCCCTTCCCCCAGCCCGCCATGCGGTTCTTTATTTCTTTGCCTTTCTCACTACTCTGGGAAACCAAAAATACCGGAAACACCATCCCTACTTTTATGTTCATAGCATTATTCAATAGCCAGAATCTGGAAGCAACCAAGTGCCCGAATCGATGCTGGGTAAAGAAGCTTTGGTACATCTCACAATGGGATCAAATACTTTTTTGTCAACCAAATTTTTATACTGACCAAATACTTTTTTAATACGTTGAAAGTATTTTTCACTTAATTTCTTATACTTATATGTTTAATATTTTATTTCTTTAGATTTCCCAAGACTGGAGGAGAGAAATGAGCAAGAATTAAGGACAAACAGACGCGGAGGGGCATCTGTTCACCCCATACAGCGTGAGCAAGAACGAGGTGAAAGGGGCAGCATCAAATATGCTTTGGCCTTCGAAGATGAGGCACTGAATAGTCAGACTGTCTGTCTTACTCGCCTCTCTTTGTGACTAGATTGCTTTGTCTTTGAACTGCTCGTTGGAAGATCCAGGTGTGTAAGTGCATAGCTTTTTCTAAGGCTGACAACTGCCTCCCTTTATCATCACATCTCATGTTTCATAATATGGCATTGCAGGAATGTCATGGTATAAGGTGGCTGGGAAATACAAGGTACTAAAATAAGCTAGACAAATATCATTAAAAGGTTGTAGAGTTGGCTGTTGATTGCTGAGCTTTCTGCAGATTTTATCTATAGATTTGGTGAATTCAGTTGATGAGGAAGGCAATAGAAACCCAAACAAGTTGGATCACAAGCAAAAGGATGTTTTTTGATCGCTTATTTGACTGAAAGTAATAGTCACAATTTGCTTAACTATTTTGTATAAGCCAAACTCATTCACAATAACTCCTCATCTGCTTTTTCCCCCTTGCTTTTTGGGTCACACCTGAGAATACTCAGAGCTTCCTCCTGACTCTGCACTCAGGAATTACTCCTGGCAGTGCTCCGGGGACCATGTGGGATGTTGAGGATCAAACCTGGGTCAGCTGGGTGCAAGGCAAACACCCTACTCACTATACTATTGCACTGACCCCGCCTTGTTTACTTTTAATGCAGTTGGTAGCATACAATTATACAAGTATTTATTAAGGAGTCCTTAGAAAAGCAGATATGTATTTGACTTACCTCCATGAGAAAAAGTCATACATGAAATCATGAGTCCTCAAGATGTTGCTAAGGCAGACAGTTATGAACTAGTTAACTTTCAAATGTGTTTTCATTAGCATGTATAGAACAGTATCTATTTCTTCAGGCCCTTTTCTTCTGAACCAAGAGTTCAGTTTTGTAGTCTTAGAAAAATGGCTAATAAATAAAAAAAAGAAAGAAAATGGAGATATTATTGAGTTTCTATTGAAAGTCTTAAGGGCAAACCATAGTGTCATACATCAAAAGCTATCTTTAAATTTTTATAAAGAAATGGTGGAGATATATCTCCAAAGAGCTTCAGTGTTTCCCTGTCAGAGAGGAGACCTTGGGTTATCATTTAAGATGTTAAATGAAGGAAGGGTCTAATGTATTTGACAAGGTGCAGGGTAGAAATCATGAAAATCTACTTTCCAGAATAGAATGAATGTTTATGGAATGCCCACTTGAGAGTATTAAAATATGATATAGCTCTGAAATATGCCCCCCAAACTCCTAAGTATGCTAATACTTTGGTGCCTGTTGGAGTCCACGTGTGAGAACTAATGACGTGGCAGCACAGAGGGAAATACTGGTTTGAATATAGGCTGATGTGCAGAACGCGACCAGGGCTGAATAATGACAGCGAATCTGACAAAGTCTGGGTGGGCTAAAGCTCAGATTAATGACTCAGGCTCAGGCAGAAGAAGTTGTAATGGTGGAACAAAGAGTAATGGTAGAGACGAGTTGGACAAGGAGCTTACCTGTAAGAAGGATTCTGCAAAAGACCCTGGTAACCTGTTGGAGGACAGGTTTAGCTATTCTGGGAGTTTTGTTGTTTTGCCCACTCCCAGCTTAATCTATTTAAGTCAAGGTTCATTCTAATGAGACCTCTCTTCTATGTAAACACTGCTAGAGGGTGTGGTAGTTACAGAAGTCACCGTCATTGAATAACTTCTGACTTATACATCTACTAAGACTTCTATGTTTTCTAGATTGGGCACAGCTCCTCTTTATACCCACTGCACCCAGCGTGGGACAGTTAGGAATTTACCAGGAGACTACCACCCTGGCTACGTTGAGACTATAGGAAGACTATAGGAAGGATCATACTAGTTTGCTTTAAGCAGGCGAGTGTGACCCTTTCAGTACATGAGAACAAGATACTCAGAATCACCCTGGTGCAGATAATAATAAGAAGGACCTTGTGGGTACCATCTAGATTACATGAAGCTCATGAAGTTAAGATGTATTACTTTATATCAGCCCTCTCTCTCTCCAGTGTTTTACATAAGAGATAATCTTGGTAGAAAAGGATTAGATCTTGGCATAACCTTTGTTTATACCTGCAATAGGGTGTGGCACTACACTCTGTTTAGAGTTCTTTGTTGACATGACCCTCCCGATTGGATTACTTGGTGTATATAAGGGGGCTGACTTGAGGCCCCTTCACGCTTCACCTTTTACCTTTGGGCCTTTTAGCTTTCGGCTTTTGGCTCCTCAGCCTTGCGGCTTTTGGCTTTTGGCTTTTTGCTCTTTGGCCTTTTGCTCCTTCTTCTGGGTAAGACTCAGCTCGGGTGAGATCCTCTCTCTTTGGTGGGAGACTTAGGCTCTCTTGTATGGTCTAAGTTCGGACCAGAGCTAGAGCTTGTTCATTATATTGGATTGCTGTGGAAGAGCTTTTGTACTATTAAAAGCCTTATTTAGAACTGCACCGGACTCGTGAGTTTTCATCTGTTCTCCGGCGTCCTTGGAGGTAGAAAAGAACCTCTGTCCTGACACTGTCGGGGACCCGCGGCGTTCCCGACAGTAACCAAGTGGGGCAAACAAGATCAGGATCAGTTATATCTCTATAAAAGAATAATGATAATAATAAGAACACCCATCTCAAGAGACTGTCAAAAGAATTAAGTGACAAATTCCCGAGATAAATATCCATTGGTGATTGGTTACCAGAAGTGGATCGTGAATGAGCAGCACGGAAGCAACAAGCAGGAGTGGAGCAGAAAGAAATGGAGAATTTGGAGTCCTAACTGACCTGCAGAACCTATTCACATTTTCACATCGGTTACCGTTTACCTAGTTATATCTCATCCCTCTTTTTTTTTCTTGTTGGGCCACACTGGTAATAATCATGCTGCTCCTGGCTCTGCAGTCAGGAATGACTCCTGACCATACTCGGGGACCATATGGGATGCCAGAGATCAAACCTGTTTGTAAGGTGACTGCCCTCAATGCTGGACTATCGCTCTGGCACCACATCATAACTAATTTTTATTGGCTGGAGGGACGACCCTCCCAAGTGGTGGTCAGGAGACCTGGGGTGTTCCACCAGCAATTCTTGGCCAACTCAGTCAGGGGGTTCAGTGCAAGAGCCAGAGGATGTCGTGCTGCTCAGACTCTGCAGAGCCAGGGAATTCCAGCCAGGCCGAGCTGCTTTACACGCTCAGGATATCACGTGGTGCTGGGAATTAAACCCGGTTGGGCACAGGCGGCGTGTGCTGTGTTACGATGGTAGTACTATTTCTCAGCCCTCAGAGTTGATTTTTATCAGGCTTGTGGTTAATCAACTCTCAATTATCTGTTGCCCTCTTACTACACTTGAGTCATATGTTTTGTATCTAGGCTGTTGATTGAGACCCAAATTCAGAATCTTATATTTATCTCTCTCTGATTCTTCTTTTACTTTGTGTTTTTTGCAAAACAGTTTGTATTTAAAGAAATTTACTTAGAAAGACATCAGGAGAGAGAAAAAAGAAATATGTGTTCAAGGGAGAGTGTAGCTTAGAAAAACAGGCCTATTTGTTTGACAATTTTTAATTATTTACGTGGGGTCCAGGGATGACTCAGTAGCAAAAGCCTTGCACGCATGAGGCTCTGAGCTCAACTTGTACTGCAGCCTAGAAGTTAGGTCCTGGTCCTGTTCTGTTCCAAGGTCCTGGTAGCTCTGTTCTCTGGGGCCTTAGTGAGTGCCACAATAGAGTATCCAGTCTCCAGCTCACTATAGCCAGAGGCGCATGTGTGAGTTCTGCAACAAGAAAGTGTATGGTCCCCCAAGATGACAGCAATAATGATAACAAAAAATGTGTGGGCCAGAAGTTTGACCCCTGGCTAGCATATGTGAGCACCACAGCAGCCCCAGCAAGTGCTACCACCGAGACATGCATGATGGGCCCACACAGGAGTCCCGACACCCTTCATCCCTTTCCATGAGCACTAGGCTGCATGTGCAATTGCTGTATTCATATGCACAACCAAGTGAGCACCGCAACCAAGAGAGCACGTGACCCCAGTCAACAGAACAAAGGGGAGGGAAAAGGGCCATGGTGGAGGCATAGCAGGGGTGGGGCTGGGGGAGTGGATGGAGGAAGAAGTGCTGGAAGACTTGCAGGTTTTCAGTGGAATGATATATGCATGAAGCCGTTAACAGTATTGTAAATTGTAGCGTCTCAGTAAGACTTGGGGATGAATTCAAACAAAATGAAATAGGTACTGAGTCCTGTCTGTCAGAAAATAAAAAATCCTAGCCGTTTTGCTCCACCCAGACAGTGGTTCAGTGCAAGGGACGGAGGATGCCGTGCTACTCAGGCTCTGCAGTGAGTTCTCTGAGTGAGATTGCCCAGTCATTACAAAGGGGCTAAAGATGCTGTGTCAAGAAGCTTGGGGGACCAGCCTCAGAGGATGGCCTGTGATTTTTAGAGAAAGGGAGCTTGGTAGGAGATAGCATGGGTTCACCATTCAAGTTGACACCAATCTCTTATTTAACCTCTCTGGGTGCACTAATACTGTTTCATCATTTGCAGTGCTAGCTTTCCGCGAATTATATTTTTTTAGGTGGCAAGGCAATTGTTGAAGGGAGAATACTGATATTAATAATTTGTGGAGTTAGTATATTTATTTTTGCCTTCACTGACTTGGCACTTTGAATTTTGAATACGGTTTAGAAAAAGATTTTATTTCTGTGTGTAACTACATTCCCTTGTTGACTTGATTAATTAGATCTGTTCTGTTTACATAAGAACATAAATATTTTAGAGCAAAACATAATTTAATAAATGAACAAGCTTATTAAGATGTAATTACTTTTCTAAGTTCTATGTTTTAAAAGTCATAATTAGAATGTGGATTACAAACTATTCTACATGGAGCCTTCAGGGAGGTTGGCTTATCTTTCTGTAATTTTATTTGCTTTAAAGCTAAACATACATTAATAGGGAAAGCCAGGTTTATAATTGGAGTCATTTTATACTGATAAAGCAGCATTTTATTAAAAACAAATGTAATATTCTTTTATGATGGGTAAGGAAAACATCCCAAGTGGAAGGAAGTTCTGATGTGGCTTTATGTTTCCCCAAACATAAACAATTGAATATATTATTTATGAACATGAAAAATGGAGAGTATAATTATAGTAGGAAATAGTACAGAACTGTGCATGGAAATAATATAAGTCAGCTTTGGGATGACGGTTATCAGTGAGAGAGAAAAGAGACGAAAACTTCAGTCGTATCTGCAATGGTTCACTTTTTTTGGATTGGTTTTAGGCCACACTTTGCGGTCTCAGGAATCAGGGGAACATTTGGGATTGAACCTGGGTTGGCCTTGTTGAAGGTGCACACCCTACCCACTGAACTACTGCGGATTCCTGATGTTTAACTTTTAAGGGAATAAGAAATTGTCATGGAGGTGGCTCAGAGGACTGAAGCAGAGGCTTTGCTTGAAGGAAACCCACTGTTGATCCCTGGCACTTCCTGGCACCCAAAGCACAACCAGAAGTGACCCCTAAACACTGTACTGGGAGTATCCCTGAGCACCATTGGCATCATCCTCAAACCACAAAAAGTAAAGTAAGAAAAAGGATTGGTTATTTTGTTATTTTCTGTATGCTTAAATCATTTTATTAATGAACATTTGAAAACAAAAAGTTAAATTTTAATTTTTCTGAAATCTGTTTCTCAAATCTGTCCTTTTGAGAACATGATTAAATAAGGCTTGAAGGATGCCTCGGCTGTTTAGCTTTTATCATCTTAAATATTAATCATGACACTTATAGTTTATTAAGCACCGAAGCATGCCAAGCTCTATACAAGGTGCTTTAAACACTTCCTCTGCTTTGACAATAGCTATGTGAGAAAGATTTTTTCATTCCCATTTAGCAGATGGCAAGGTGAGCACTAACTTCAATCCGATACTGGTAATAAAATATGCTAAGTGGAAACTTTCAAATGTCAAGTTTAATATTCCAAAGATCATTTCCCATGTAATAGCTTTCTTTTTCTCAAGTGTGATCTCTATATTTAAATATGTTCATTTTAGAAAAGTCAGAAAATATGGATGGGGAGAAAAAGATAAAAAATTGCTTATAATTTCACTATTACCCAAAGAAAATTACTCCTAGCATTTTGATGGGTATCCTTTCATATGTTTCCCATGCATAAGTTGGTCTGAACTTTCAAATGATTTGAGAAGTAATTGTGTCAAGGATTTTTCTATCAGATTGCTTATGGTACAACTATAGAACACATTACAATTTTGGCTTTTATTCCATTTGTATCTGTATATTTATATTTTTAATTCAAATATTTGTTTATCTGTATATTTTTAAACAGTTTTTAGATAAAAATATTTCATTAAACAACATTGTACAACATATATGGAAAAGAAATTAGGTTACTTCTTAATGATTCTATAAAATCAACTTGATGTATCCAAATACAAAAACCTACTAGACAGTTACTACATTATATTTTTAAATTAAAATATAAAATAATATTAGCTATAATTTTTTTTGAAGTTTTGGTTTCGGGGCCATACCTGTTGGTGCTCAGGCTTTACTCCTGGTCCTAGGCTCAGGGTCACTTCTGGCAGTATTTAGGGTCCATACAGGATGCTGAGGATTGAACCTTCGGTGGCCATGTGCAAGGCAAGTGACTTACATGCTGTCTTATCTCTCTGGCCCCTAAATTATTTATTTAAGAGAACAGGTAGGGCTTCATTTTAATAAAAAAGGAAAAGCAGCTATATGAAATATGAAAAGATATCTCTAAACTTTAAGCTTCTGTTGCATGTTACAATCCACAATGCTAAAAAAAAGGAATGCAACATTGAGAAAAGGTACAACATATATCTTAGCCTCAAAATCCAATTGATATGTTTGCATTTTCAAAAGTATATTTGCTTAATTAAGATAGATGATCGTGACAATTTTCTGCCATCATTCTTGGAGAATATACTCATGCATAATGAAATACCACCAACAAATATTTATTGAGCACCCTTGTGTAAAAGGTACTAACCTTTCGTGGACTGACAGACTTTTACATACTAACTCTCAGGAGCAAACGATGCTGTGAACAGGTATAGCATACCTTCCTGAGATTCTGCTTTCAGTTATTTTCATTATATGTTCAGAAGTAGAATTTCTAGATCACACAATAATAATTTTTTTTAAATTTAGAGAACCTCCAAATAGTTTCCCATAGTGTCTGGTATTTTATACTTTTACTGTGCACAGTGGTTCCAAAATTTTCATATCCTCTCCACTTATGTATGTATGCAAATAAGGATGTATGTATGTATGCATGTATGTATGTATATATGTAGGATGGATGGATGGATGGGTGGGTGGGTGGATGGATGGGTGGGTGGGTGGGTGGATGGATGGATGGATGGATATATGGATCCATATATATGGATATATGGCAGCCATCCTAATAGATGTGAGGTAGTATATCATTGTAGTTTTTGATTTGTATTTGAGGATTCCATAAAGTTGCTGAGCATTTGCCATGGGCTGAATGGTCATGTTACATCTTCTTTGGAGAAACATATACTTAAGTATTCTTTGGAGTGGGTCCCTCTGAAGAGATGTTTCAGGAGGTCCAGAGGCCATGCCTGGTAGTATTTGTTAACCATATCAGATGGTTGAGTAAGCGTGGGCCCAGCCAGCAAAGCACACCCCAGGCCTAGCAGACACCTGGGCAGCACCTAACGGTGCTTGTGGACACTATGTGGTGCGAGAGATTAAAGTGGGGATTAAACATGCACCACTGACTCCTGAGATATGTCCTTGGCCTCTAACCATTTTTAAATATTTTTGTTTGGGACTGAAGCTATAGTATAGTAGATAGGGCACTTACCTTGCATGAAGCCAACCCAAGTTAAATCCTGTGCACAACATATGGTTCCCTGAGCCCTTCAGGAGTGATCTCTGAGTGCAGAGTAAGCCCTGAGCACCACTGGGTATGACTCTAAAAGCAAAAAGAAAACAAACAAAATATAAATGTTATTGTTGTCAGATTTTAAGAATTCTCTAAATGGCAGGTATTAATCCTCTATTAGAGGACCTCTATTAGATATGATTTGCAAATATTTATCTCATTCTTTGGGTTGCCTTTTAATTACCTTGATGTTTTTTGATGCACAATATTTTTTTATTTCTATGAAGAGCAGATCTGTTTTTTCTCTAATTCACTCTGTCTTTGGCTGTGAGCTGCAATTAAATGTATCTTTATGTGGGCTCTGAGATCATCTGGCGGTTCCTTGATCTTAGATGTTTATATTCATGCATATCATATGTTTTGTCTTTGTGTTATTATTTGCATTAATGTTCTTTCATATCTTTTATTTTCTCAGGTTTTGTTGTCTTTGAACATGAATTAAATTTCTCATAGACATCAGTAACTAATAGTAACTGGATGTTATGTTTTTAACCATTATGCAAATCTATTTTTGATTGGATAATTTAATTAATCTATTTTTAACATAATTATTGATGAAGAGAGGCTTACCTCTGTCACTTCACTTTTTGTTGTGATAGTTTCCTTTTTTCTCATTTGGTGCATTACTATTTGATTTTAGTGTTGAGTTTGAGGACTTTGTGTAGCAAAATGTTTCAATTTCATTTTGTTTATATTCTTTGGTTATTTTTTGTGGTTACCATGGAGATTACATTTAAGTTCTTATAAATTTAGTTATAACACTCTGATTTGAATTTTAGTTATAACACTCTGATTTGAATTTATACCAACTTAACTTAAATAACATAGTGAAACTCTCCTCCTTTACACTACCATCCGTGCCCTTTCTAGGTGCTGTCAAAAGCACATCTTTATATGTTGTGTACATCACATCATAAACTAATATTATTACGTATTCCTCTAAAATAAAATTATCTGCATATTTTCATTTGTGTAAAGAATAAAAAAGTGGACTCATACATCCTTGTTTCAGTAATATATGCTTTTAAAATTGCCCTTGTATTTCCTTTTGTTAAGCTCTCAACTTTCTTTAAATCCTTAATTTGTTATTGTGTGTCCTTTCATTTCAACTTGTTGGCTACATTTTTTTTTTTGCAAGTGGTCACAAACTCCCTTGGATATTTTTAAAAAAATATTTTATTATACCACGATTAGATGAACAATTACAAGATGTTCATGTTTGAATTTTGGTTCTACAGTGTTCCAGCACCCATCCCTCCACCCCTGCCCATCTCCCATCACCAGTGTCCCCACCTCCCTCCCCTTCCCCCAGCCTGCCTCCATGGCAACTTCTTTTTTTTTCAAATTCTACTACACCACCCCTAGACACACAATTGCAAGATGCTCATGTAGAGCCTTGGTTCTACAGTGCTCCAACACCCATCCCTCCACCGAACCCATCTCCCATCACCAACGCCCCCACCTCCCTCCGCCCTCCCACGCCACAACCACCTGGCGGGCTCTGCACATCCCCTCTCTCCTCTCTATCTCTCCCTCCCGCCCAGCCCCCCACACACATCGTAGAATGCAGTACACCAAAGAACACGACTCTTTCCACTAGTTTGATGACCCTGGCCGCTGCCGCGCGACTTAGGGACCCATGATCAGCATCGGGACAGCGAAGGTGGCGGCCAGTGTGGTGGGCGAAGTCTCATCCGGCTGCCTCTGGGACCCCCCAGAGGTGATGAGCCCACTCCCAAAACCCATCTGTCCTCTTGGGGCCCCACGGTCAGCTGAGCCTGGGGAGAGCCGAGTTCCAGCTTCCCCAGCCTCGTTTGAGGCTCTGCATGCTATGGCTGGTCGCCCCAGGGCAGCTCCTGGGTGAGGCCACCAGGCTCGACAAAATGGAGGGGGAAGGGCCGACCCTGGCCCACCTGACGAATTCCGGTGATTCCTGCTTCTGGGAGCTGCCTACCTGGGCTCGAACTCATTTTGCTCTGTTAATTTGGTCTTGAGGTAGCATCCCTCCCAGGCAGGCTGATATGCTGCAGCATCTGGACAGCGAAGGTGGGGGCTAGTGTGGTGGGCGAGTCTCATCCAGCTGCTTCCGGGACCTCCCAGAGGTGATGGGCCCACTCCAAAACCCATCTGTCCTCCTGGGGGCCCCATGGTCAGCTGAGCCTGGGGAGAGCCGAGTTCCAGCTTCCCCAGCCGCGTTTGAGACCCATGGCAAGTTCTTTATCTCTTCTCTCTCTCTCTCTCTCTCTCTCTCTCTCTCTCTCTCTCTCTCTCTTTCTCTGTCTCTCTCTCCTCACTTCCCTTTTTTTCACATTGTAGATTTGTAGATTGAAATATACTCTAAAGCATGATGGTTCCACTAGTTTGATGTACTGGGTCTAGACCATGAAAATGGAGGCTGTTATGGTGAGCGAGTCTCATCCAGCTGCTTCCGAGGCCCTACAGAGGTAATAGGCCCATTCCCAAAACCCGTCTTGCCTCCTGGGAGCCTCATGGTCAGCTGAGCTAGGGGAGAGCCGTCTGAGTCTCTGCATCACGGCCGAGTACCCTGAGGCAGTTTGTGGGCGGGGCCACCAGGCCTCTGGGAAGGGTCAAAGAGTGGAATGGGGACCCCAGCTCCATCTCCAGGAACACCTGGTGACTTCCGCCTCTGAGAGCCACCTACCTAGGCTCGAACTTGGCTGCTCTGAGCTGGTCTTGAGATCAGCATCGTGTCTCTCTTGTGTGGGTTCTGATGAGCTGTGGGGTTCGGACTGCAAAATGGTGGCTATTATGGTGGGCAAGTCTCATCTGGCTGCTTCCAAGACCCTACAGAGGTGATGGGCCAACACCCAGAACCCATCTTGCCTCCTGGGAACCTCATGGTCAGCTGAGCTAGCTGAGAGCCGGATGGCAGCTCTCCCTCGTGCTTCTGAGTCTCTGCATCATGGCCGAGAGCCCTGAGGCAGTTCATGGGGTGGGGCCACCAGGCCTCCCGGATGGGTCAGAGAGGGGAAGGGGTGCTCCAGCACCATTTCCAGGAATGCCTGGTGACTTCCGCTTCTGAGAGCCTCCTACCTGGGCTTGAACTCAGCTGCTCTGAGCTGGTCTTGAGATCAGCATCTCTCTTGCATGGGATCTGATGAGCTGTGCGGTCCAGACCGTGACTAATGGCGGCTATTATGGTAGGCAAGTCTCATCCGGCTGCTTCCGAGGTCCTATAGAAGTGATGGACCCACTCCCAAAACCCATCTTGCCTCCTGGGAGCCTCATGGTCAGCTGAGCTAAAGGAGAGCTGGATGGCAGCTCTCCCCCGTGCATCTGAGTCTCTCATCTCTCTATCTCTATTTCTGTCTCTGTATTTCTCTCTCTTCTCCTACACCTCGTTACTTGCCTTACGGTTTATGATGCAATTATCTATGTGGATATTCGTTTCTAGTGTGACATTATAGTTCCTCATTCCCCATCAACCTCCCCAGTTTATTACAACTACAATGATCATTTGGTGTACAGATGTAAAGATCCTGGGAAGAACCTGGTCCTATTTTGTTATCTAAGCCTCTTGCACGGCTGTGCACTGTCACAACAGCTGTGCGTCTGGTCTGCCCCTTGTCCAGTTCATCTGGTTGCAGAGACTTCGAGCCTGTAGCCACGCCTGCTGGCATGGAGAGGGAGGAACCCAAATCCCTGCTCCAATTCCGGCCAGCATGGCTTCCCCCACATGACTGCTTTACCCTAGGAGCTATGATGGTCTTAGCCGGGGACTAGCCAATTCCTCAGAGACTCCATGGGCTGCTCCACGTGGGCTGGGCAGCGCAGCTGTGCGTCTGGTCTGTCCCTTGTCCAGTTCATCTCTATTGTTACTATTTTGGGCATATCGAATACACCACGGGTAGCTTGCCAGGCTCTGGATTCATCCCAGGGGGCCCAGTCTTTTCCTATGTCAGACCATCCACCATCCAGGGCCTACAGGGCAGAGCCCTGGGAGTGTAGACAAGCCTATCACCTGTCTGCCACATGCCCATGTAGCTGGGCACTGCAGCCACACCTGCAACACCTGGAGGGGCAGGTGGCCCTCCCTTGGCTTTTGTTTATCCTCAAATGTCTTCATTTCTCCCTCACTTTGGACAATTTTGAATAATAAAGTACTCCTGGTTGGCCATTTTTCTTTAACACTTTGAATATATCAGCATAGTTCTTCTAGCCTCCAGAATTACTGATGAGAAGTCACTGAGAATCTTGTGAGTTCTTATATTGTGATGAATTACTTCTCTTGTTGCTTTCACAATTCCCTTTGCCTTTGACAGTGATTATAATATGTTTTATTATGGTATTTCGAGATTTGTTTTGAAGTAGATTGAGCTTCTTGGATATTTACATTCACATGTTTCATAAAATTTGGGTCGATTTCAGTCATCACTTGTATCACTTGTGTTTCTTCAAATATTCTCTCTCCCTTTCTTCTTCTTCTAAAAGCTTCTTATATGTTGATCTACTTAATATTATCCCAGAACTAATGTATGCTCTACTTATTTCCATCTTTTTGTTTCTTACGCAGGATGAGTGCACCATGCTGTCTTCAGATTTGTTACTGCTTCTCTTCTGTCTGTTCAAGCCTTCCTCTTGTTAACTTTTTTTTTTTTTTTTTTGGTTTTTTTGGTCACACCTGGTGATGCTCAGAGTTTACTCCTGGCTCTGCACTCAGGAGTTACTCCTGGCAGTACTCAGGGGAACATATGGGATGCTGGGGATCGAACCTGGGTTGGCTGGTTGCAAGGCAAACGTCCTACCTGCTGTGCTATCGCTTCAGCCCCACCTCTAGTTAACCTTCGTTTCACTAGTTGCACTTTTTAATTTCATAATTTTTTTGATTTCTTATAATATTTCTTTGTTGGTAGTGTCGTTTTATTTTATATTAACTTCTTGACTTTCTTTAAATCTTCCCTTTTTCAGTGCCAAGAACCCAACTCAGCGCCTCAGGCCAGCACTCTGCCATAGATTCACATCTCTGGCCTTCTAGATTCCTTTCAAAAGAAAAATCTTGTAAACAGTTATTTAAAGTCTCTGTCTGATAGACCACTGTCAGATCTCTTCAGAAACATTTTCTGGTGTTCTTTTTATTTGAAATGCCTCCCCCTCCCTCCCCCCGTTTCTTTATAATCTGTGTGTGTGTTTTTTTTCTGAGTTTTTTTTTTTTTTTTTTTGCTTTTTTGGGTCACACCCGGCGATGCTCAGGGGTTACTCCTGGCTTTGCACTCAGGAATTACTCCTGGTGGTGCTCGGGGAACCATATGGGATGCCGAGGATCAAACCCATGTCGGCGCAGGCCGGCCGCTGCAAGGCAAACGCCCTACCCATTGGGCTATCACTCTGGCCCTGCTGTGTGTTTTTTGTTCTTAAAAATATATATTGAATCTGTGGCTGGAGAGAGCATACAATAAGCAGGGCTTTTGTCTTGAACACGGCTAACCTGGGTTTGATTCCCTAGTATATCATATGGTTCCCTGAGCACAGCCAGAAATAATCCCTAAGCACAGAACCAGGAGTAACTCCTGCACATGTTACCCACAACAACAACAACAACAACAACAACAACAACAACAACAACAACGTGTTGGATCCAATATTGTAACTGTGCTCACTCAATCATATTCTCTTACTCCCCCAGGATTTCAATTCTAGATATTTCTTCCCTTCTTTTTTTCTTTCTTTATTTGTTTTCTTGAGGGTAGCAAGGGAACAATAACCATCAGTGCTCAGAGGCTATTCCTGGCTCTGTGCTTGGCAGTGACCTGAGGATTCTATGGATAGCATCTGATGTCCAGTATTGAACTGGGACAAGCGGGAGATGAGGCTAGTACCTTATCCTTTATAATATCTCTATAGCCCCTTAATTCTAGTTTGTTTGGGGATTTTTTGTTTGTTTTTGTTTGGGGGCCACACCTGGTGATGCTTAGGGCTTACTCCTGGCTCTGCACTCAGGAATCACTCCTGGTGGTGCTTGGGGGACCATATGGAATGCCAGAATCAAACCTGGGTGACTGTATGGAAGGCCTTTTTTTTTCTTTTTTAAGATTATTCTAAAATAAAGATACCCCACGTCTTTCTGAGCCTGTCTCTTCCCTTAGACATGTACAGTAATTTTCTGTTTCCCCTGTATTTGTGGTTGTTTTTGAATGTCTTTATTGTCTGGCTTCCAGAAGGGTTATAAGAGAAAAATGTAGGGAGTGAAAACACACACTGAATTTTCTATTTGGTGGTGGTGGGGAGGGTTGGGTGAGGGAGGGCAGGTTTACTACACACAGCAATACTCAGGAGTTACTCCCAGTTCTGTGCTCAGGAGTCACTCCTGCCTGTGCTCAAGGAACCATGTAGTACTGGGGGTTGAAGTAGGGATTAAGCTGGGCCTCACACATACACACATATAACACACACACACACACACTCAGCCTGTTGAGTTGTGCTTCCATCCCAGACTTTTATGTCTCTGCAATCATTTCAGTCGGAAGGATCGTATGGAGGTAGGACCTTGCACATGGCTGACTGGGATTTGACTCCTGGCGTCTTATTGGTCTCCCAACCTCTCCAGGAGTGATTCCTGTGTGCAGAGTCAGGAGTAATCCCTGAGCACAGCCCGATTTGGTGAAAAAAAAGGAAAAGGAGGAGGAGGGCCGAACTACAGAAGTGGTGGAGAACAGTCTGCAAAGCCTCTCTGCGCACCTCTATTATCAGCAGCAAAAATCACTGAGCAGAGCGTTGAGCCTCCTTTATATTTGAACCACAGGCCACTTTTTGCCCACTCTGGCTTTTACAAGCTGTATGCAAGCTGCTTTAAAAACACATGCACAGCTGCAAGCAGTGAGGCTGAGGTGTGGGTGATGGGTACCCAGCTAAGAGCTGAAATTGATCAAAATTAACCACAACTTTCTTTCCAGTTTCACCCTGCAGTTGTAAACCTTCACTATAGAGGGTGGGACAGTTATACAGCAGGTAAGTTGCTTGCCTTGATGCTGCTGACCTGGGTTAAGTCCCAGCACCCCATATGATCTTGAACCTGCCAGGCATAATCCCTTAGAATCACTGGATATAGCCCAAACCCCTCCCCACCAAAGAAACAAAGCTGAGATGTGTGAGCTTACACACTTCAAACTTATGAAAAGGAGGCAAATGATGTCATAAGAAAATACATGAGAAGGGATGGAGCAATAGCACAGAGTAACCATGTTGAAGAAGCAGACCTGGCACAAGCACAGCCCAGGGCAAACTCCAGACGTCAAGCCAGTGCAAAATGGCAGCCAACTCTTCATCAAGGAGCTGTGGAGCAGGACCTTTCCCAGGTATGCCTGATCCAGAGACTCACATACACGGGGCAGAGCTGCTACCGGCTCTCCCTGTGCCCAGCTGATCATGAGGGGCCTGGGAGGAAGGCGGGTTCTAGCCCTGGCCTGCCACCCCAGCAGAGCCTCGCAAGAAGCCAGAGGAACCCCCACACCATGAGGGCCGCCATTTTCCACATCCAGACTCCCCACTCATCAGAGCTCCACCCAGCAGAAGAGCTGATCACAAGCCCGGTTCATCAATAAATGCACGAGAGTAGAGGCGACTACAAGAGTATCCCACCCACAAGGCAGAGCCTGGCAAGCTACCTGTGTCATATTTGATATGCCAAAAACCAGTTACAATTATAGACCTCATTCCCATGACCTGATGGAATGGTTTGAGGCTCTTTATGTTCCTGAGTGAGCAGATGCCCTTGGGCTACACTAGCATGTGACAGGACATATGGAGATGCTACTGGTGCCCGTTCAAGCTAATCGAAGATCAACGAGAAGACAAGTGATACAAGTGATACCCACGTTTGCCTTGCACGCGGCTGACCTGGGTTTGATCTCCAGCATCCCATATGGTCCCCCTGAGCACCACCAGGAGTAACTCCTGAGCAAAGAGCCAGGAGTAACCTCTCAGCGTCCCGGGTGTGACCCAAAAAGAAAAATAAAAAAGAAGAGAAAGAAAATACATGGGATCAGAGCAATAGTAAAGAGGGTAGGGCATTTGCCTGCACATGGCTGACCTGAGTTCGACTCCTGGCATCCCATATGGTCCCCCCAAACACTTCCAGGAGTAATTCCTACATGCAGATCCATGAGTAACCCCTGAGCATCTCAGGATATGACCCAAAAAAGGCAAAAGAAAGAAAATACACTCTACACTTCAAAAATTACATCACACAGGTTCTGTCTTTGGTTTGGGGCTACTTCCTGTGCTTAGGGGTTACTCCTGGATCTGTGCTCAGGAACCACCACTCGTGGCAAGTCTCTAGGAACCATGTGGGATGCAGGGAACTGAATCTGACTTGATAGAAGGTAAGGACCAGACTCATTTTATTAGCTCTCTGGCCCACATCAGACAATTCTGCCAAAGTAATTATAACTAGGTGGGAGGTCAGTCTTTTGGTGCTTCCTATACTGCCGTCTTCTCAAAATCCTCTTTTTAACTTAATTTCTCCGTTACTTTTTTTTTAAAGCTTTTGGTCTTTGGCCTGCCACCCCAGTAGGGCCTTGGAAGCAGCCAGAGGAAACTCACTCACCATAATCGCAGCCATTTTCGACGTAAGGACTCCACAGCTCATCAGAGCCCCACCCAAGAAAGAAGCCAATTTCAAGCCTGACTCATCACAGCCCCACACAACAGAGCAGCCGATTTCAAACCCAGGTAGGTGGTTCAAGGTGGCTAAAGCCACCGGAAGATCTCCATCTTTCGTGGAGATGGACCTGGGGTCCCCTTTCCTGGCCTCTGTCCTGACTGGGAGGCCTGGTGGACCCACCCATGGACTGCCTCCAGGCCGTGATGCAGAGACATAGACACACAGGACAGAGCTACCAACTGGCTCTCCCTGAGGTCTGCGGTTGCTTTGCGGCTGTGCGATACATCATGCTAGTGGAAACCAACTACGTTCTAGAAACTTAGAAAGTAAATTCAAGAACAGAATTTGGCCAGATTCTCCCATAATCAACTAGAGGGAAGAAAATGGATTCATCAGTAACATTGCCATGTATGTGCTTTAACAGTCAATACAATCAGTGCCAGCTGATGGAGTAGGTGTGGGGATTGGGGTGGATGGGAAATGAGGGTCTTTGGTGGTGGGAACACACTGGTGATGGGAGTGTTGTTGAAGTATGAATCTATCAACAGTATTATAAAAACCTTTTTACTTTGTAAATCATGGTGTTTCAACAAAAAAAAAAAGAAAAATAAAGCTATTGGGTCTTTACTATGAAATAACCTCTATTCTGAGTAGCAATGCTTGAGTAGTTCATTGTATATTTGCTGATTTAAATAAACATACACTTTATATGTATGTTTCCCATTGGCAGACTCACAGACATGGGACTCACAGACATGGGGCAGAGCTGCTTCTGGCTCTCCCTGTGCCCAGCCGCTCACGAGGCGCCCGGGAGGGATGGCGGGTTCTAGCCCTGGCCCGCTTACTCCAGCAGAGCCTCGCAACAAGCCAGACGACCCCCGACTCCATGAGGGCCTCCATTTTCCACATCCGGACTTCCCTCTCGTCAGAACTCCACCCTGCAGGCCAGCCTATCACAGCCCGGCTCATCCAGATCCACACTTTATATCTAATTTGTACTTGTAACTTTTCATTCTTTTTAAAAAGAGAGCCCCTAACTTTTTTTTTTTTTGCATTTTTTGGGTCACACCCGGCAATGCTCAGGGGTTTCTCCTGGCTCTGCACTCAGGAATTACTCCTGGTGGTACTCAGGAGCACCATATGGAATGCCGGGGATCGAACCCGGGCCGGCACGGGCATGCTGCATGCAAGGCAAATGCCCTACCTGCTGGACTATCGCTCTGGCCTGAGTCTCTAACATTTTATAAATTTCAAACTACACACAGTTTGATTATATCTCTGCTATGGCATCAGTGACATGTTTAATGCACAATGAGCCCTTGGTCCAAAGAAATAATATGGGGGTTAAGGCACTTGCCTTGCATGTGGCCAATTCAGGAATTTGATCCCTAAATTCCTAGAAGTTCCTCAGAGTCCATTCTGTCCTCAGGAGTGATCCCTGATTACAGAGCCAGGAATAGCCCGAAATGATCCCTAAAACTTCTGTGTATTTCTGCTTGGCTTTCATTTTTTGCTTCTTGAGCATACTACCCTGTTCTGCCAATGGGAAACAACAAGCTCTGCAAAGCAAGCTGATCAAAACATACGCCACATTTTCTGCATTTTCTCTGTTGATGGGAGTAAATTTCTAGGACTGCCAGATGCAGGGAAAAAAACACACCAAAAAACAGATTTCACATTTAAATTTGAATTTAGGTAAGTGTTGCATGGGAAATACTTGTACTAAACAATTATTTGAAGATTATTTGAAATTCATATGTAAGTAGGAATCTTTATCTTATCTGGCAAATCTCTGAATTTCTTTAGAACTTTCACTCCAGCACAAGTATTAGCTTCTATTCATCTTTTTGTAGCATTAGAACAGTTCTCAGATTAGCGATAGTGGTGCTATATACTGATATCAGTGACTCTTAACCTTTTCTAGGCATTAGCAATCTAGTGCTATTGATGGGTATTATTCCTAGAAAAATTCCCATAGAGACAATACCTTGCACACAATTTCAGAAAGTCCAACTTGTAAATCACCCTCCCCCAACTTAAACATCCATATGTAGAGCTCTTAAGTAATATATTGCCTTCTACTATTTACACAGTACTTTCATATAATGTTCTGATTTCTACCATAGTTTGTTAGAAGTCAGTGGAAGAATGAGAAGGGTATTTGAATGAGGAGCTCCAAATGTTAGTCTTAGTTTTTTCACTAAACAACTGTTTGATTTTTACTCAAACGCAGTCTCTCCCTAGGTGCTAGCTCACCCAGCTGTGCCATGATGGGCCAGGACAGAGTCCTCAAAGAAGCATTGAGAATCTTTGACTCTAACGGGACCATTCTGTTGTCCCAGGTTTCCTAGCCAGATACAATATACTTTTGTGACTTAAGATGTGACTGTTATAGAAGAACTTCTAGGAGTTTGAGATTGAAAAGCATTATGAGTTAGGGAGATGTGAATTTGTTGGACTTAGGAAGAGGCTAGGTCCAGGACCTATGGTAGAAAGAGGTCCTTTCCCAGCTAGCCTGAATTTGAGGGGCGCTAGAGCCACAATGGCTTGGGAGGAAACCCTTTATGCAGACCCAGGGTAGGGGAATTGCTGTGCTCCATTTCCATGTTTTGTTGTTACCCATCATTCTTTGCTTTTGGGAGAGATAAAGCCTAGTGCTGGGGAGCCCCACTCAGACCATCAGCCCTGCTCAGCTCACCTAGGCACTTTCCAGGGAAAGAAAAAGGCTTAGTACCATGTCTGTCTGAGAGTTCTTTTCCCACTTCAGGACTTAAAGGGATGCACTTTTTAATTTTTTAAAAATATTTATTATACAACCGTGAGATATACAATTACAAAGATGTTCATGTTCGGGTTTCGGTCATACAGTGTTCCAGTACCCATCCCCAGATCAGTGCCCATTTCCCACAACCAATGACCCCAATTCTCCCCCTCCCTAGCCTGCTTCTGTGGCAGGTTCTTTATCTCTTCTCTCTCTCTCTCTCTCTCTCACTCTCTCTTCTCTTTCTTCTCTTACACAATATGTATGTTCTTCTCTCTACAATATATATGTTTAGAGGTTATACAGTGTATCTTTTTGCCTATATTCAATTCTCAGTTCTAGGCTGGTTTTATCATTTTCGACGATTATTAACATACTGTTCGCTTCCCTGTCTTACGTAACCTCTGACTCCCACACACTTGTGGTAGATTTCACCTTTGACAAGACCTCTTGATTCGTGTTTTGCCTGCCCTTGGATATTGGTATCATAATATATATGTATGTATATATATACACATATATATATTTATGTCATGCAAATAAATGCAGTCATTCTATATCTGTCTTTTTCCTTCTGGCTAGTTTCACTCAACATGTGGATGCTCTTTTTTTTTTAAGCTTATGGGAGAGGATCCTGGATTTTACTTTCTAGTACCTAAATGAGCAACTAACTAAATCCTGTAATCAATAGCTCTAATCTCTTCTCCTACTTTGGTCCCCTGAATAAGATGTTCAGAAGCCACGTGTGCCCAGAACTAATGAATATCTGATGCCTCAGGGGACTCTTAATTAATAACCTTAATTTAAAATATAAGAAATATCTTGGCAGTTGTCTCTGTGGTGTGCCAATTTGGGAAAGTTGCTAAGAAATACCTCAATGACTATGATTCAGCAGCATGGCGGTGCCAGAGGGGCTGGTCCAAAGAGAGAAGCCAGGTTGTATGAAACGTCTGACACCTTTATATGGTGAATATGGGGAAGGAGGGAGAGATTGATCTTTCTCTTCTTCCTCCCAAACAATCTTCATCCCTGGAGTGAGTCATGTCACCTCTTCTGAGATGCCTTTTGCATTTCTTTCCTCTTCCAGAGAAAACGTGAGACATGACAATAATCAAATAGATGAATAATGTGGTGCCTCTCCAAAGCAACACACTTAAGATGTCTGTCCAACATCATTAGATGGGAATGGGGAGAAACCATTATTTTAACTATTATGTTGAAAGAGAGGTCCATTTACCTATTGACCATCTTTATGTCTTCTTTGAGGAAGTTTCTGTGCATCTTTTCTCCCCTTTTTCTGATGGGATTGGCATTTTTCTGTTAATTTTTACAAGTACTTTATATGTATTCAATATTAGCACTTTGTTAAATGAGAGTGGGCCAATATCTTCTGCTAGTCAGTGCCAGGTCTGTTTATTCTGGTCATTGTTTCTGTGGTGGTGCAGAAGTTTCTTAGTTTGATGTAGTCCTGTTTGTTCATGTTTGCTTCTGTTTTTTTGGCCAATAGCAATGAATCATTGAAGATACCGCTAGAATTAATATCATGAAGTGTTGTGTCTATGTTTTCTCAAATAATTTCTTGATGTTGGTCTGATATAGAGGTATTTAATTCATTTTGAATTGACTTTTGTTCATGGTGTTAGAAAGGGGTCCGAGGTGTTTTTTTTTTTTTTTTGGTTTGTTTGTTTCGCTATAATCTGTGACCACAAGTTTTCCCAGCACTAGTTGTAGGAGAGAGATTTTTTGTTTTTTTATCTGGCAATGTTTAGGGGTTAATCTTGGCTCTGCACTCCAGAAGTTACTCCCAGCAGTGCTCAGGAGCATGAGATGCCAGAGATCAAACCTGGGCCAGACACACAGAAGACAAGCACAGTGCCCACTGTACCATCTCTCCAGCTCCCCAATATCGTTGTTAAAGAGGCTCTACCTACTCTGCTTCATACTCTGCTCCTGTGTTGAAGATTAGCTGTCCACATATGTATGTATACATCCAGGACCTGTCTATGGCCTTTAATTTCTTTTCCATTGGTCTGAAAGTCTTTATTCCAGTACACACTATCTTGATTACTGTAACTTTATAGTGTAATTTTAAGTTGGGAATGTGAATCCTCCATCTTCTTTTTCTCCTAGGATTGTTTTTGGTATTTGGGAAAGGGTGGAGTTATTACCCTGCATTTGGTATCATCGGGAAATGCAAATTAAAACAGTTGTGTTATCACCTCAAATAAGTAAGACTGTCACATGGATAAAACACAACCAGTGTCATTGGAAATGGGGGGAAAGGGACCCTCACTAACTGCTATTGAGAATGTCGACCCATTCAACCTTTTTGAAAACAATGTGAGCATTTCTCAAAAAATTAAGAATTGAGCTTCCAGGGCCAGAGAGATGGCACAGTGGGGAGGGCATTTGCCTTGCATGTGGCCAACCTAGGTTTGATTCCCCGGCATCCCATATGGTCCCCAGTGCACCGCCAGGAGTAATCTCTGCTTGCAAAGTCAGGAGTAACCCCTGAGCATTGCTGGGTGTGAACCAAAAAGAAAAACAAATTGAGCTTCCCATAACCTCTCCCCGAATGAGGAGGTGACCTGCAATCCATTTATCATCAATTTTCACCCAGATAGGTGAATTGACTGTTTTTTGAGTTTGCATATCTTCTTGAAAGTGACGTTCAGCCGCGGTATAGGGATCTCCTTGAGGTATATTTAAGAAATTTAAGGTGAATAATGTTAAAGATAAAGAATCCATTGGAGGCATACTTTTTTTTCGTTGCTTTAATAACTGAATTTTAAGTGTTCTGTGGGCACGTTCAACAATTCCTTGTCCTTGTGGATTATATGGAATTCCTGTAATATGTTTGATCTGCCATTCCTCACAAAAGGATTTGAAGGTTTTGCTGGTGTAAGCAGGACCGTTATCTGTTTTTATGGTATGGGGAATACCCATGACGGAGAAGCACTGGAGTAAAATGAACAAACAGATTTAGCTCTTTCAGACATCATAGGAACAGCTCATATGAATCGAGAATATTTATCAATGACTACATGAAGGAAAGGTTTGTTGGGAAATAAGTTAGTATGAGTTATATCCATCTGCCACAATTGGTTTGTCTGTAAACCTCGAGGATTTGCTCCTGCCACATGAGATGTACAATGTAAAGGAGCACAGACAAGACAGTTCGGACAATTTGTCTAGCTTGTCTCCATGGGATGCCATGGTGTACATGAAGGTGGCGGGCATTTGTATGTAGAGTCTGGTGCTCTTCCTCAGCTGATTTAAATACTGGTGCTGCCAAGGAAAAAGAATTGAGCTTCCACATCATCCATTAATTCTATTTCATGGTCTCTATCACAAGAACCCAAATGTTCTTTTTGTGCTCCAATGTTCATTGAAGTACTGTTCACAATACCCAAAATCTGAAACCACCTAAATTCCAAGACCTAATTTTTTATCTGGATAAAGAAACTATGGTACATATACACAGTGGAATACCACTTGGCCGTAAGATAGATGAAAGCATGCTATTTGCTATCATATGGATGAATCTGGAGAGCATCATGCTGAATGAAGTTAGAAAGAAAGTTAGAAGAAAAGGAACAAACAACAATCTCTCTCAGACATGAGATACAAAGAGATATAGTAGGAAACAACAAATGGCTGACGACAGCAAAGACCTGGTCTATAGAAGTGAGCTTACCATGGGAGTAGAAGGAGAGTCCTATGTGAAGCGGGGGGAAATAAGAAAGTGATGGAGGAAAAGTGGACATTGTGGTGGAGGGCGTGGTGCTGAAGTGTTGTGTGCACGAAACCCTGCTATTCATAGTACTGTAAATCATAGTGCCTCAAAGTTTGAAATATTATTTAAAAAATCAACTGAAAGATCTTCATGGGGCAGTGACTACTACAGAAGGTAGGTATTAGCCTTGTATGCACCCGACCCAGGCTCAATCCCTGGCACCACAATGGTCTCCTGAGCCCTACCAGGACTAACCTCTGAGCACAGAGCCAGGAGCAAGCCCTGAGCACTGTTGGGTGTGGCTCAAAAACAAGCCAAAATCTTCAGCATCTCCCACTGGCTAGAATAGTAGAATCAATGTTTTGTGTGTATGTGTGTGGGGAGAGAGAGAGAGAGAGAGAGAGAGAGAGAGAGAGAGAGAGAGAGAGAGAGAAGAGAGAGAGAGCTCATTTTTTTGGGTAACTCTTGTTCTCATTTTCATTTTCTTTTGCAATTTACTGAATCTGACTTCTTGGGGAGACAGACTAAGGAATTTAAATTTTAGGCTTTGTTCAACAGTTTAAAATTCATTCCAGAAAAAAAACAGCTTGGTGCTGTGCATGATTTGATTTCATGAAGCCAATTTCAGTTGATTTTGTCTGCAGCTGCTCATGGCAAAACTAATCAAAAGACATAGGTCAGCGTATCAGCGTAAGAGAATTGTTGATGTTATTGTTTTTAATTTCCACATGAAAGCATTGTCTTTGTGAGCTCCCTCTGGCCTTCCTCTGTGTTCCACCTTGCCTTGACTAGAGACAATACTTAGTAATTTTTAAAATTATTTTCCATCTTAATAAGATGTACTTTAAGTTTTACAATGAGCCTTATAAGGTCAAAGAATGTATTTTCTATTTTTTAACCATTTTCATTGAGGTGACAGTAATGTCTTAAAGTCATCTACTGATTCCTCATAAAGGATTGAAAAAAATACCAAAAAAAAGTTAGGAAAGATTATAATGGGACTTGCCTGAGAGAAATTAGCAAAGAATCTGAAGTCACACTGAAAAAATTCTCATATGTTATGATCAAAAACCCTGAGCGATCTTAAAATGCCAAAATTTAAAGAAATGGTCACACTTTAGCAGATTTTTTTGTGTATAGAGCTCACACCAAACACTCATCATCTCTAATCCAGCTACTAATTATCTTAGTACATATTTCTGATCATAGCAATCTGTGAGATAGCTATTAGTCTATTTTAGATATTAAAAAGCTAAATTCAGGAAGATTAAATAAATCCATAATTACTGAACCAGGATGTAATGGAATCACCTTCTGAATCCATCTCTGCCTTCTTCTCCTACAAGTTACACGTTTCATGGCTTTTTTTTCTTTTTTGCTTTTTTTGGGTCACACCCGGCGACACTCAGGGGTTTCTCCTGGCTCTGCACTCAGGAATTACTCCTGGCGGTGCTCCGGGGACCATATGGATGCCGGGGATCAAACCCAGCCGGCGCAGGCCGGCAGCGTCAAGGCAAACGCCCTACCCGTTGGGCTATCCCTTCACATCTTATTATGAAAGTAGGAGGGCCAAAGTATACTCAAGTATAACATTAGAATTTTCTTCATGAACAGCTTTGTAACGGTATATCTCACGTTGATATAATAAAATTTAAACAATTTATATCAAAGGCAATGAATACACATCCTACTAGCTGGGAGAAAGCAGTTGTTACTGGTAAATAAAAGAACTGCTGTTTAAAAAAAAAGAATTTTTATATGATGTTCAAAAATCAGAGACTAATTCTCTCCAGCTTCAACCTTCAAGTTGAAATACGGTTATCTTAGACATAGGAATGTACTTCACTCCCTCTACTAAGAAAGATCCCTCTCTTACCCACATAGTGAGCATTAACAATTAATGAGAAATGCTTTAGAAACCATAAAACATTGTTCTTAATATTTATGATGCCCACAAAACACACAAACATCTGTTCTGTAGAGTGAAAGTATTAAGGCATACTTAAGTGCCAAGCACTCTTTCCTGTTGAGGAGTCAATACTTTAAGCCGCTGCTCCTCTGGAGATATCTAAATAGCAAGGAACCCATGAACATGAGGAAGACAATTTTAGATTCAGTTCTTCCCCTTTTAAGCACAGAATCCTTACTGATTTGGGGTCAGGGGTGGCATTACACCCAGTGGTACTTGAGGGATAGTCCTTCTGAAATGCTGAGGGGACTATGGGGTGTCAGGATCAAATTTGGGTCTCCTGTACACAAAACACACCTTCATTGTATTGTCTCAGAACCATTAAATTTTAAGTGGAATGAAAGTATGTTTAAATGGTTGATAAACTCTTTCATATTGGTAATGACTGAGAGGAACCTGTATACCTAAAGATAAGGCTTCTTGTGGGAATAAATTTAAAGCCGGAGCGATAGTCCAGTGGGTAGGGCATTTGCCTTGTCGCGCAGCCGACCCGGGGTTCGATCCCTGGCATCCCATATGGTCCCCTGAGCACTGCCAGGAGTAATTCCTGAGTGTAAAGCCAGGAGTAACCCCTGAGCATCGCCAGGTGTGACCCATAAAAGCAAAAAATAAATAAATAAGTAAAAAAAGACTCAGAAATACTTTCCAGGGTTGGATATGTGACTCAGTGGAAAAGTGCAAATTTTGCATGTGTGCGGTTCTGGGTTTAATCCCTGGCACCACACACTCTAAATAAATAAATACAATAAAACCAAAAGTGAAACCAAATTTTAAAAAATACTCTTAGTGGGGCCAGAGCATTAATACTGTGGGTAGTGTAGTTGTCTTGCACATAGCTGACCTGGGTTTAATCCTTAGCATCAATATGGCTCCAGGAGCATCACCAGGAGTGATCCCTGAGCACAGAGTCAGGTGTAAGCTCTAAGCATTGCCAGGTATGGACCTAAAACAAACAAACAAAAATAATCTTCATAGGTAATTTGCATTTTCGCCAGTAAGAAAAAAAAATAGAACTAAGAAATCTGTTTTTAAAGTAAGACCAAAGAGTTGAGTGCACATAAAAGCTAATCAGGATGGCCCAAGTACCCTCAGGTAACAGGTCTGGGTTATTAAGAAAAGTCTTTTCTTCTGCTTACAAAGAGAACATGTGAACAAGTGAGTCTTGTATGGATATCTGATAGAGGATATATAGCTATACATATTTGTATTTACATATGTGTGTGATGATTAACATGATTTAGTCTTTGTTTATACTAACGCAGCTTAATAATGTTAACAACCAGACCTTAAACCTGACAATCACAGACAGACAAGGACTGTCACAGTCTTCCCAAACTGACACTTCTGCAAATTGCAATAAACACAAGATGAACCTAACAGTCACAACAGCAGTATCAACTGCAGTGGTGATGGCAACTAACAGTTGCAGAACACATTAGCCCTCAGGTGTGATTCAGAAGCTCCGTATATGAATTACTCATTGGCTCTTTACAGCAACCAGAGGAGATAAAAAGAAAACCCTGATGCGCAAGAGTAATATGTGTTTGGTCATGTGCTAATAAGTAGTAGGGTCCAAATTTTAACCTAGGTAAGCTGTTGGCTGTTTTATTATTTTTCAGTGCCAGGGATTGAACCCAGGGCCTCAAAATGTGAGGTATACCTCTACCAAATGAACCATGTCCCTGACCCCACCTGCTGCTGTTGTTCTTTTAGGATCACACCCGGCATTGCTCAGGGATTACTCCTGGCAGTGCTTGGGGGACCATATGGGATGCCAGGATCAAACGCGGGTTTGAGGCATGCAAGGCAAAAGCCCTACCCGCTGTGCTGTTGCTCAGGCCCCCGCTGCTGTTGTTAACCACTGCTTGGAAAGGAAGAGCGGGGGAATGGCATAACTGGAATTGAGTAAGATGTTTGAGCAGGGTTCATTTGCTCTCTCTGTTGCAAGATATAAAACTTTAGCATAGGGGACTGGAGACAGTGGGCAGAGTGTTGTGCCCACTGTTAGTACAGCGGGCAAGGTGCTTGTCTTTTACTCAGCAGACCAGAGTTTGATCCCTGGCATCCCATATGGTCCCCTGAGCACTGCCAGGGTCGCTCTTCAGCACAGAACCAGGGAGTAAACTCTGAGCACAGCCGGGTATGGTCCCAAAACAAAACCCAGAACTTTAACACAAGCTTTTTTGAATAGCTCCACCCCTAACCAAGGGAGCTGTTCTTCTCTCATAATATCTTACCATATTTCTGTCATTTCATTTCCTTCCCTTCCCTATAACTGCATCTATGTTAATTATGATTATCCCACCTAATAGCTAACTTTTTATTTTTTTTTCTCTTTTTCTTTACTGCTCCATACTTGTTACCAAAAACAAAACAAAACAAAACAAACACCCTGTCTCTGGAAAGCTGTAGGTGCTGAAGAAGTATTTGTTCATATAAAAAGTGTTGTTGTTTAAAGAAACTGTCCCATTCACAATTGCACCACAGAAAATCAAATACCTAGGAATCAGTTTGACAAAGAATGTAAAGGATCTCTACAAAGAAAACTACAAAACGTTACTTCAGGAAATAAAAGAAGACCTGAGGAAATGGAGACACATTCCCTGCTCATGGATTGGAAGGATTAACATTATCAGAATGGTAATACTCCCTAGAGCTTTATACAGATTCAATGCGGTCCCTATAAAGATACCCATGATGTTCTTCAAAGAAATTGAACAAACACTCCTGAAATTTGTATGGAATAATAAAACCCCACGAATAGCTAAAGCAATCCTTGGGAAAAAGAAGATGGGAGGCATCACTTTCCCCAACCTCAAGCTCTACTACAGAGCAGTTGTAATTAAGACAGTGTGGTATTGGTATAGAGACAGACCCGTAGACCTATGGAATAGAACTGAGTATCCTGAAACGCACTCACAAATATACAACCACTTAATCTTCGATAAAGGAGCAAAAAATATTAAGTGGAGCAAAGAAAGCCTCTTCAACAAATGGTGCTGGGAAAACTGGGCAGCTACGTGTAAAAAATGAACTTAGACCTCCTTCTAACGCCATGCACAAAAGTCAGATCAAAATGGATTCTAGATCTCGATATCAGACATGAATCTATAAGGTACATCGAAGAAAACATAGGAGAAACGCTCTAGGACATCGAAACGAAAAGTATCTTTAAAGACGACACACCACTGACCAAGCAAATGGAAGCAATGATAAACAAATGGGATTATATAAAATTGAAAAGCTTCTGCACCTCAAAAGAAACGGTGACCAAGATACAAAGACAATCCACAGAGTGGGAAAAGATATTCACCCAATACCCATCTGACAAGGGGTTAATATCCAGGATATATCAGGCACTGGTAGCACTCCACAAGAAGAAGACAGCCAACCCCATCAATAAATGGGGAGAAGAAATGAACAGAAGCTTCCCAAAAAGAAGAAATTCGAATGGCCAAAAGGCATATGAAAAAGTGCTCTTCATCTTTAATCATCAGGGAGATGCAAATCAAAACAACAATGAGGTACCATCTCACCCCACAGAGACTGGCACACATCCAAAACAGCAAGAACAACCGGTGCTGGCATGGATGTGGGGAAAAAGGGACTCTCATCCACTGCTGGTGGGAGTGCCAACTGGTCCAGCCCTTTTGGAAAACAATATGGGCATTCCTCCGAAAGCTAGATATTGAGCTCCCATTTGATCCAGCAATAGCACTCCTGGGAATATACCCGAGAGACCGAAAAGCACATAGCAGAAACACTATCTGTACTTCTTTATTCATCTCTGCGCTATTCACTATAGCTAGAAGCTGGAAACAACCTAAATGCCCGAGAACAGAGGACTGGCTAAAGAAACTGTGGTTCATCTACACTATGGAATACTATGCGGCTGTCAGAAAGGATGAAATTATGAAATTTACCTGCAAATGGATGGACATGGAGTCTATCATGCTGAGTGAAATAAGTCAGAAGGAAAAGGACAGATATAGAATGACTGCATTCATTAATAGGATATAAATAGATACCAGTGTTTTAATAAATATGGGAAATGGTAATGGCAGATTAAAACTCACCACTGAATATACACAAAGAGACTTAAGTGATAAACTCTAAATATCTGTAGGGCTAGCCACAATGTGTAAAATAAGTGGGAGAGAGATGCAGAGACAGAGAGAGAGAGAGAGAGAAAGAGAGGAAACTGGGGTACCTGCTATTAAGGCGGCCTGGGGGGCGGGGGGGGGGGGGTACATTGGTGGTGGAAATGGGGCACTGGTGGAGGGATGGGTGCTGGAATACTGTATTACCAAGAACCAATTATGAACACCTTTGTAATGGTATGTTTCACTGTGGTATAATAAAAAAAATTTTAAAAAAGTGTTGTTGTGGGGCTAGAGTGATAGTGTAGTGGGGAGGGCATTTGCCTTGTATCACGGCTGACTTGGGTTCAATCCCTGGCATCTTATATGGTCCCCCAAGCACCTCCAGGAGTAATCCCTGAGTGCAGAGCCAGG